>CM047881.1:9078220-9128831 GCA_026212405.1 Petrea volubilis | reverse complement strand
GAGTTGTCATCAATTAATAATGATATCATAACAGGAGGCTTCACCAAGAAAAGTCAAAAACTAGCATGAAATGATGAAAATGAAATCCTGTAATTAGTCCTCTCTAATCTTATGTTATAGGAAATGTGTGAAAACTGCCCAGAATGGCATTATCATCCCAATATTGCTTGAAAACATTAGAAATTATTTATCACGTACTGTTTCTGTTTCAAAATTACAGTAACCCCCCTATTGTCAATTTAGTTTCTCTTGTTTTTGACAATACAAAGCCCCCTTGCACCTTTTGAAAATTACACTAACCCCCCACTATCATTTAGTTTCTATGGTTTTCAAAATTATAGTAATCCTTCTATCTATAGAAACTACAACTACCCCCTAACATCAATAGATAGAGGTTTTGTTTTTTTGTTAATTACAGTAACTATTGCAAATATTTCATAGATAGCAAATAAAAGTACACAAATTTTAAGGGAAAATATATTGTGTTATGTTAAAACCTTGTTTACTTAAACTTTGAAAATATATTAACTGAATTCCTTTAGGTCTTGTCTTTAACATAATCTTGGTTCTGTTTAGATTCCCCTGATAATGGATAAAGTTTGGATGCAATTGGATAGATCAAATCCTTTTTTTACCAAAGGAGTGGAGGAGTTTATTAAATTTGCTTATTTGAGGAAAGAACCAAATGAGATAAAAAGAACTTGTGACCAACTTTTGTTACCAGTTGTGACGAACTTTTGTTTATCAAATCCTTTATTTCTTGTTACCAGAGTAACAACTTTTGTGATCAAACTCAAGAAGTTGTTCGGTATCACTTGTCTATAAATGGGATAAAAAGAAGTTATGTTAGGTGGGTGTATCATGGGGAACCTTATGAGGATGAGTCCGATAGTGAGGCGAGCATTGAAGAAAATATTGATGGAAGTAATTCGAACGATGATTCCAGTGATAACGAGATGTTTGAAATGTTAAATGATATTTCAAATGCTTACTTAGGGGAGAACTTGGGCACAGAAGAAACTTTGATTAATCCAGGTGCCCCTTTTCCCCTTGGAAGAGCAGATACATTCTTGAAATTATTAGAAGATTCAAAAGAGAAATTGTATGAAGGTTGTGAATCATATTCCAAATTGTCATTTCTTGTAAAGTTATTGCATATAAAGACTATTAGCTTTTATTACCTATTAGCTTCAATGTTGTCCAGCTTTCCATAAACAAGGTTAACTTCATTTTTTAATCATTTTCACAGTATATTGTGGGTTTGTTTAGGGATTATGTTTAGTAGGTATATTTGTGTTTGAAGAAAAAAGTGTTGTATGATGTTTAGGTCAGATAGTTCAACTTCTGCAGCAAAGATGTGTTTTAAGATATCATTTTTTGCTGAATAAATTTGGCTGCTGCAGAAAGAGCAACTTTCAGGGAGCTATTTGTGGTTTTGCAAATATGCTGTTTTATGGAATTTAAATCAGAAAATTTTTTGTTGTTTACCTTCTCCTGTTGTTTTCTGAGGTATCTGTACTCTATTAGGGTGAATGATTCAACTAGTTTCTTGAATTTTGTGGTTGCAGATATCCTTTTGGTGAAGCTGCCACTGTAGCAATTTTTACAGTCAAGGAATCTACAGGGGACTTCAAGGAGGTAATTTCTTCTTGAAAAACTGATTCAATAGTTGAATCTAAAACATAATTTCTGTTGGTGTGGATCTTGTGGTGTTACCATTATACACTAAAGTTAATTACATGCTGCTTATGGCCCATGACATTACTCTTGGCAAAGATTTCAGACTCTTTTTCAAGGTTAGTGATAAGTTAATTGTAAATATTGAAAGTATTATGTGTTAAATTTGTCAATAGCTTCACAAAGAAGCTTTCCCATCCCATGCCATCCTCTTCTTGCTGATCATTTTCCCCATTAGTTGGTAGAATAATTTTAGTCGTTATCAATTCCATGAATAATATTGCTACAAAAGACACAAAGAAACAACCGAAGGTAAGACTTCCAGTCAATTATAATTCACATGAATCTTCTGAGTTTACTACTAGTTCCATGAATTTTTTCTCAGAGGTGACAGGGAAGCACTGATCCAATTATGGTTTATTCTAAGTTATTAAATAGATTGTACATTACCTTTTGTTATTTGTCCTGATGCCTACTCCACAGAAAGGGATGAACTGTCACAGCTTTGATTGAACTTGCAGGTCGTGATTGCTTTATGGTTCTTGTCTGTGATTGGCAGCTTGATATCTTTCTCCACTCTTGCGTATATAGGTATAGCAGTTTATCTTTGATCTTTTTGCCTGCTGTTTGATGTTTTTTATCCGTAAATCCCTTATGGTCAGTTTCTCTAAATACTGCTGTTTGTGCTATGTCTAATGCAAGCCTCACATGGACCCTTTGTAGTTAAACCAACTGCTCGATCCCCGCAATTACAGAAATGAACTCACTGAAACATGCTCATAAACTTAAATCACTGAAGGAAATAATGGTTGAAAAGAGGGGCACATACCTGATTTTTCATTTAGTTACATAAGAATCAAAATATGTTTGATCAGCTTTCTGATCTTCATCTAAAGGTATATGTACTTAAAATCACAAGGAATCTATTTATTTTTTTAGGTAACTATAGTAGCATAATTTTAATTGATGCATGCTTCTACTGTTCTACGTACAGGAAAGAGAACTTTTATAGACATATGACAAGCAGGAATCATTTACAAGTGAAGCAGGATTGCTTCTTTACGAGTTGGTATTTGGTCAAGAATTGCTACCACTTTTATAGAAAAGTAACAATTGATATATTTTTCTTGTCTTTTTTGATATATTTCATCCAAAGTACAAAGAACTTGATGGTGTATTGAACTTCTATTTTGGATTGAATATATAATATTGTAAATATGGTTTTAGATTTTTTTTGAATTTATTTAGACTAGTTTGATGAATATGCATGATATGTGGGAGTGATTAGGATGCATTATATGTGGGATTGATTAGAATGCAGGATAATAGCTTAAATGATGCAGCTTAGGTACCATGGATAAGAAAAAAGGTGGCAAGATAAATGTTTTCACTAAATACAATAGTATTGGTGACAACTTATTTTTTGTTACTAAAGTAATAGCTTTGGTGACAATCTAAAGCAATTTGGTGACAAGAATTCTATCTTTTAGTGATGAAATGTGTTGTAACTAATGAGAAGTAATTGGTTGACAACTTAAAACATTGCCACTAAAAACAAGAGCTAAAGTGGCACTATCATTTTGTTGTCGCTAAAGAGAATTAGTGACATAAGTAGGGTGACAACATTGTGATAAGAATATGTTGTCATTAAATTTAATTGGTGACAATATTTTGATATCTTGTGACAATTTATGTTGCCACCAAAAAACTTATTTGTTGTAGTGACTTCATCCTAATGGTAAGAGATTTTAGTTTCTCCAATTATTGTTTGTGTTTTTTAAAGAATATGAATGACAGGGTAATGAACTTCAAATTGCGCTTGAATTTGATTAATTTAGACGCCAATCTGTACTTGTAGAACAAATCGTGAAACTTTAACAAACGATTAACAAGTAATTGCAATAAATTAACTGTACTTGTACAGCGCCATGGCAAGCCATGAACGGACACTTCTTAGGGAGTGACAAAGACGAGTAATGCTTTCTAGGGATGCAAGTGACTTTCGATATCGATAGAAGTAAATAATAGTTTTTGCAACTGAGAATCAAAAATATTATTATTATGATTCTCTATTTATTTATTTATTTTCATGAGCTTTTTTTTAGTATAAAGTTTTATTTTATACAAGGGATTTTTACTTCTGTTTTTTTTTTTCAAATATTAGCTCAAGAAACAATAGACGAACTAATAGGACTCGTAGTTGCCGACAGAACTTGTGTAATTATTGTCGCTCTGCAGTCCCCTCATCTTTATAAAGTGATGAACTAATAGGTCGTCTCATCGAAAAAGAAAAAGAAAAAGGAAGAAAGAAAGAAAGAAAGAGACATAACAATTTTAATTATAGACGGATCAGTTCGAATCTTTTATTACATAATCTTGTTATATCTTTATGTCAAGTATATTGATAAACACGGCTGAGGTAAAGAAAGAGAAAATCTGATGATATGAAATTTTTTTAAAAATTCTCTTTCTTTATCTGAATCGTCCATCAATACACTTAGCATGTACTGATTAATGGAAGAAAATATGTAGCATGGTTATTATTCTATCTTTCTTATTATAAAAGTGAGAATAACTTACCGGTATTTTACGAGTTGAACTTTTAACTGGACTCCATAGTATTAAATTTTTATCATAAAAAAAGTAAATAAATAAAAAAAATGGTGATCCTTTTTAATCCATTCATATTTCAGTGAAGATACAATTTATTAAATATATTATTCTTTTATAATTAATATAAAAAAGTTATAAGTAGAGAAATTATGTTCCACAAACTTCGCATTGAATGATGAATCAATTAGGAAAAGAAAAAAAAACATGTGCCACAAAGAAAAGCAAAAATAAAAAAAACCGAAGGAAGATTGAGGATATGATGGGATTTTAAATAAAAAGATAGATATCTAGTTCTAGGAAAAAAAAATATTAATAAGATATACAACAAAGGATCTCAAAATTTTTACATTACCTACCGGTGTTTTACTTTTTTTTTTTGTGAATACTAAAATAGCCTTAATAAGTAATAGTAGATAATATTTATTCATGGCTTTTTAGTAATTTAAAAATTAAGAGTTAGACTTCAAATTAAACACTAAATGAAATAAATACCATAATTATGAATAAAGAGTTGAGCTTTTTAAGTGGACTCCATAGTATTAAGTTTTTGTCATACAAACAAATAAATAAATTGAAAAAATGGCGAACCTTTTTAGTCCGTTCATACTTCAGTGAAGATACAATTTATTAAATAGATTATTCTTTTATAATAAATATAAAAAAGTTATAAGTGGAGAAATTATATTCAACAAACTATGTATTGAATGAGGAATCAATTAGGAAAAACAAAAAATAGAGCAAATCTCATACAGAAAAAATTCATGTGTCACAAAGAGAAGTAAAAATAATAAAACCAAAAAAAGATTAATTAAGGATATGATGGAATTTTAAATAAAGAGATAGTTATCAAGTCCTAAACAAAATTATTAATAAGATATACAACACCTCACAAATTTTATATTAATTTATGAAAAATATGTAAAAAGAATCTACATAGCTTTTTTTCATTTATTGCATGAAATACTTCTTTAGAACTTTGTATAGATAAATAAAAATTCAACAAACTAATAGCATGGTAGTGATTTTGGTGTAGTTGTTATATATAAATATAATGCAATGGATAGGAGGAGACAATGAAAGTGGAGGTGGAGGTGGTAGTGGAGGTTGTCATAAAAGTTGTGGTTATAATATGAGATTTGGATTTAATGGCAATGGAGGAGGAGATGACAGTATTCGTTAAGACCGGGGTAATGGTAAAGGTATTAGTTTTACATAGGCCTCAGGATCCTTACGTAGCGAAAATATAAAAATTTAATACATAATTATTATGTATAAATGCATCTCGTTGCTATTGTGATACAGATCTTATGCAAATAACAAACACATTTATTAAAATTCAAACAAAATTATACCTTATAAATCTTCCGTTTGATATAGAAAATTATCATATTCAAATTCGAACCATCCTTTGAATTCCCGTATTGATCTCGATCATCTGAACCGCATCCACGAACTCAATACTAACCAACCCAAACATATTCACGCAAATAGGAGCCCAAGCATCCTCCCTCTAAAGATAGTCCGCACGAACGGATCTTCTCGGGTTCTTGATTCTATGTTGGAATCAAATTGAAAACCGTTTTTGTGCATATGAAACTATATATATATATATATATTCTAATTTTTAGAATAATTCCTAAACACCTTTAGGAATACATTGAGAAGGGTGGATTTATTTTCTAATTGTATCTTAATCCTATGATCATCAATTGATCAAAAACTAAGAACTTGTTAATGAATCAAGAAGCGAAAGACAAACATATTATGATTGTCACACAATCATTCTCGTGTGCTATGCCATCAATTGAGAAAAAACTAAGTTTTTCCTCTTTTTATAATCATTGCCGCACGTCTTCTATCTATATATGTATATTGCATATGATATTGATGAGCCAGGTGCCACCTCATCACGCATCATTCAGCAGGTGCCTCCAGACAGCCTAAGTGAGCAGTTGAAGCCCTCGATATGATAAATGGTCCTCGAAGGAGCTCATAAGCTGGCCGCTTTTGAAGGTGCCTCAAGGCACAAGTACGCTATTCGGGGGACCCTCGAAACAACCCATGACTCTCGAAAGCATCCCGCCTTGTTCTAAGAGCGCGAGGAGTTTGTTGGCATAAGAGGCCCTCGAATGCGCCTGTGTCGAGGATGAAATGCCATACTTGGGCATTGTATAGATTAGCGCTTAACAAGGATGAATCCAGTTGGCGACCAACAACAGGCCTTACCTACCACCACCGAACGCGCCCTAGTGGCACATGGGTCCATCCCATCAGTCTCCAGCGTATTAAATGCCAAGTCATAAATACAATCCTTGGCCATAAATGCCAAAGATACACATTAACTGCCAATAAAGCTCCTCATTAATGAGAAGTGAGAGCAGCCGCCAATGGGAATCATGAAGGGGACAAAAGGCACATGCCAATACGGCTCATGTTAGGAAATTAACCGATTCCCACCAACCATGTCACATCCGGGCTCCTCACTCTCATATATAAACCAAACCGGCTCTCCACCCAAGGGTAAGGAAATCATAAGATTCTCACACTTTTGATAAGCAAGAGAACTTTTCATATAGTATTCACCATCTTCTCCAAACACTGACTTAAGCGTCGAAGAGCCTACGCTTGGGCAAAACCGGCTAGTCTCACATGTGTTCCTCCCTTTTTGACAGGTGGGCCACCAGTATTATCATCCGGAGCTCTTCAGACCCCGATACGTGGTCGAACCACAAACTGACCGCATCATTTTGGCGCTAGAGGAAGGGCCTAATCTTGTCCAAGAGGTGATTTTCAAAAAGGGAAGAAAAAATGGTGAATACACGACGAACTCATGTGTCCGGAACTTTATCGGAGAGGGGCAACCGTGACCCTCCTAAAGTAACCCAACGGGTAGGGGAGGCCGTCAATGTTATAGACAAAGGCAAGGGGCACGCCGCCCCCGTGCCGCTGACAGGGCCCGGGGTAGGTCCTTTCCACGACCCCCTGCCGACCCATGCAGCGGATACGCAACAAGTGGAGCATACGGTAGGTCACTTGGAGTGCTGTCATTGGAGCTTGTGTCACTTGTAATGCTACTGGCGATGGCTTGGAATTGTTTGGGAAAATGAGAATGGAGGTGGGAGAGAGTCCTTTACCTGTTATGCTTGCAACTATTATTCGTGGTTGTACGAAGCTGAATGATTTGAACATGGGGAGGCAGCTACACTGTTATGTTAGAATTTTATTCTAATTTGGACTTCTATTAATTGGATATTTTATTTTTATAAAATAAAACAGGCTAAATTAATACGGTTAATGGGACCTGACTTATAATGCCTGATTTGTTTGACCCACTATCGTTAAGGCCTTGATTTTAACAGACTTGGTATGACAGTTGGTGTAGGCCCACTCTAGAAAGCCTATGATGGGAGGGCCCTAGGGTTACATTATATATTTGACTAGGTCCCCTCTCCACTACACACTCTGACAATCGCTTGTCCCATTGAAAGCTGTCAATATCGGTGAGAGATGGAGAGGAAGAACTAGCCAAGGATGTTTGTCTAAACATCCATAATGATCGACTATCAATCATTGGTGTAAGGTACGCTAATATAAATTTATATATATAGTGTTCTAAATTCGTGGTGTATCGATCCTGCAATTACAAATTTTCTTACAGTTGGTATCAGAGCAGGACACTCTATGAATTTAGAACCTTGAATTTTATTATTTGTGTTGATGGACTTTTATTCGATTATCGTAAAGATTTGCTTGATGAATCGAATTTGTGTGCATCTAAATTCGGACGTCTGATTGCGTGATTTCAAAGCTTTCAATGATAGATCTTAAACCCATGTACTAATCTAATAATCTATCATGCCATCACTCTGCATCATAATTACATAAAACATACTATATTCACAATATTAGTGGATTACTCCATATGATACAATTTTGCTATAGAAGGCATATACATGGTATATTTTATAATCTTGTGTGCATTAAAGTCACCTTCTTACTCACCATGTCTTCTTTGAAGTTTGTATGAGTCGTCATCAAATCTTTCCTTTTGAATAAGTTTCTTTTATGGGACTGAATCAGGAGATAATATCATAAAGGATTAAGATATTTTCCGAATTGCCAATTTCAAGTGATTTATTGAATTGAAGTCTCCTTTTTACGGAATATGAGTTCAAAAGATATGTTCAATAACTTGATGACCCAATTGATATATAGAATATCACTTTTAATTGTGATTATTATTATTATTATTGAATATTGTAATCGACTATGCATGGTTTGCCTTTAATTGTTGTGTATTTAAAATCTAACAATGTTTAAATTATTTACCTACTAGTTAAACGAGATAGATTTTGCGGTAACTTGAATGCGATGATATATCAAAATTGGTTAATATTACCCTTCATCAAGGGCAAATCCCAAAAGTGGATTCCTTTTGGATGTTTGTTTATTATATATTAAATATACGTACATATACATATATATATTGAGTTCATAATCGCATGATCCAAAGTCCCATTTTGGATGTTTCAATATATGCATGATCCAATAAGTTGAGTTCCATGATTACATGCTTGTTTTAATAATTTCATTAAAGATGAGATTCATGGGTGCATAGATGCGTTTCGGGATCAAACTATTGTACATGTACAAGCTGATTCGGCCAGAATATAAGCTTATAACTCAATAAGCTTCAATCGTCCGATTATTACTGCATGATTTATTTTGTCTTGTGCGGAATACTTACTAAATTTTAGTACACCATGTTATAATTTGATGAATAATTATACTTGGTTTACTTGTGAATATGATTTGTATTGTTTAACTCCTGCCACAACATTTAGTCATGTAATTTAGTTTGACTTATTTATTTAAGAGATGAGCACATTAATTTAATGATAAATTGAATGCAACCGATTATTCTTATAACTCTCATAAGCACATATTGTTTTCGTACTTGTTTTTGTGGGAGTCTTGCATACATATTGCTCGTGTGCAAGTTAGGTAATTATTTTTTAACTCGGTCATATGCTAATTTTATGAGTTGAGATAGGTAGTTACACCAAAGTGTTCTATTTATTGAGATTTGTAAAATTCGTGACATGCATAGTTCGAGTTGATAAAATTATTATGCATTCTTACCTGCCCAAAGGGGGTATTATATGTATCGTAATTTTGATTTGTTGGTGCGGAACATATTGTTAAGGTACAATGGTTTAGAAAGATCGTCTCCCAAAGGAGGCAATTTTCAAAGACCAGGGTAGTCCTATGCCGTTCTTGCACGGAGGGACCTATCATGTATGACTACTCTGCCCAAAGGGGAGTTGTCATGACATGTTGGACTCTAAGAGGAATAAAGCTTTATTTTTTCAAGCTTATTCCAATTAATTGCCTATTGATAATAATCCGTTGCATTCTTGTTGATTCGGACTATTGTGTGGACTTGAATGGTGGTAGTGTAAGAACATATTGATGGGGATATGTTGATCTAATGGATTTGTTCTCCCAAAGGAGTCAACTTTTCAAAAATCATGATATTCTCCTACTCGTTCTTACACGTAGAGGATCTATTGTGGATGACATGTTCTGCCCAAAGGAGAGTTTTGTCATGGTATACTTAGATCCTCTAATATATAAGATTTATTGTTTTAAGTTTATCATCCCTCATTACATGGCTACTATGGCATTCGTGTTAATCGTATTTTTAAAAAAAGGAGCCTTTGTGTGTGGCATACTCTGCCCAAAGGGGAGTTTATTATCACATAAGAGGTCTCAATCTTATTGGCTGATATTACATATGGGCTTGCTTTATTTACATATCAGCATATTTCAATTTGTTTCATTTATTATTCCATATGTGGGATAAGATGGTCTATTGTTAGATATTTGCCTTTGTTCTAAGTCACTCAACAAGAGTGAGTTTATTTCGGACCTTAAAAGGCAATATGAGATGGACATGATATATTATTTATCGTAAGATTTACCAATACAGACATAGCCTTGCATTTAATAAAATCTCTAAAGTTGTTGCTTTGCTAGAATGTTTTGTTTTGAATAATAAGAATAATCACTTGAGTCTCCTAATTGTTGAAAAAGCCACTTTATAAGCAAATGAGCAATGATCCGATTATTGTGGGAGTCGGCTCTATCTATTTGATTTGAGCACAAAACTAGAGTTGTGCGTCAAAAGAATCTATTATTCCGTGATTTTGATGTCATAAATATTGCTTTTGATTTTGTGATAAGAAGCATTTTATGATTGGAGGATTCTAGACATCTTCAAAGTTTAAACCAGATTTTAAGGTTTAATATCTCTATACTTGATATGAATGAAGTACATTATCAATTTACTCTCCCAGAGTTTGATTATGTGAAAATCATTCTCATAGCTGACGAGTTTTGAACATAAGGATTTGTGTCATATGTATGAATGGAATCATGGAAGATATTAATTTTCGATAAGTAAAAAATTGGTTTCTCTACAATATAGAGTGGTTATTAAAATTACACTCATTCATTATTTGGGCAAATAAGAGATATATTATGGGGTTAATGTTTGTGAAAACCCAATGGGATAAAATCCATTAGATAGATGGGCTTGTTAAGGCCATGTGTGAATTGAATATTTGAATGAAACAACTACTATTGGTAGCTTTGAAAATTGAATTTAATTCAATTTGATAAAATGTGATTTGTTTCTTTTGATCATGAGAAGTAACAAAAGAGCTTATTTGTTGGTTTTCCAAAGTATTTTGTCATATGTACTGTGTAATTATTTTCATGAATACTATAGAGTTCCTCCTCTTGATAAAGTTATTTCATGAAATATATTAAAGAGAAATTCTTTGACGTGGTGACGAAATGCTTTGGTCACTTGAGAGTGGAAATAATCACATTGTTAATTGAAATTAGCATTTTCAATTAGTCTCATAAATATTATTCAAACTTTTGACCAAATTATTCGCTATGGTGCTTTCACATTCTCATCTTTTGATATATTTGAGAATAGTTTTTCCATAATATTTAAGAGGAACCATTCGTGGTTTGTGTGAGGATTTACATTCAGTTTATTTCACCATAATTGTCTTCTTAGAATGCAAGTTGTTTTCATGAAAATGACTCTAATATATTTGGAAAATTCTTTTTCAAATGGTGAAGTATTATACTGATTGTGAATATTTGAGGAACATATTTGAAATTCCACATTTATCTTAAAGGTGTACCTATTATTAAACTTCACTTATCACCCTGATAGTATGAGTAATTGGTATGAATAATATTTCGTGTCATACCTTGAGAGACTTCTTTGATTGTGTTTTTGTTCTTGGCTTTCCTCTTGTATTGAAGAAAGGTGAAGTTTACGTATTTAATAGAGAGTTTATTTGAAATCTTAATGAGGGATTTCAATTGGGATTTATTGTGCAATATTTGAAAATATTGATCCTATATTTTATTACTAGTGCTTCATGAGAAAGCAATTTAACAAATTCATATTCTTTTCTGTATACCCAAGTCTCTGTGTTTAAGAGCTACATGAGAAAATTTTTGCCCAACTTGTTACATTTCTCAATTTAAATCTAATAGATATAATCACTTTCGATATCACATTAGGATCTAATACTGAAAAATGTTATATAGCCAAGATATCTTTATTTTGATTTTGGAGAAAGATATTTTGTGTTTCTTGATTGTTGCGAAAGTGATTATTATTGAATTGTTTAATTGATCCTCGGAAACTAATATATATAGTTTCTAGTTTTCAGTTTGATATTTATGTTGGGAATACATGGACTTTGTTATAATCCATGTCTCACAATGATATGTGGGAGTCATATATATGGATCATTATTGTAAATGGTCAATTGTGAGAAAATATTTGATCTGTGAGAAGTTTCGTGAATGATTCAATCAAAATTTGCTGCTAAGAAATTTATTCAAAAGGGGGCATGTGTCGATAAGGATAAATCCTTTACTCTCCTTGTTTCAAATAAATTTCTTAATAACATGATAAACTTGAAAATTCTCAATTTCTAATTTTCTTTAGCATTCAAGTTCTCTTTTAGCCATAAAATTTTGATTGAAAATTTAAAGATAGGACTTCTTGTTTTGGACAAATTGGAATATTAAATGGTCAATAAATTGTTGATTGATTGTTTGAGTTATTTCATGAACCAAGCACAATAATGTCTTATTATTTTCATGGAATGCTTGGAGAAATAAACTCTTTCTTGATACTATGACTTGGCCCATAAGATTTGAAATTGATTGTTGATTTTTCAAATTGCCTACATTTGGTCATCGTTAGTAGGCCTGATAATTGAATCATTTGACTTGGGTATGCTTTTATGATTGATGGGGGGTGTATTGTTGCATATTTTCTTGATTCAATCTTTATAAGTTTAAATTAATATAGAGGAGACTCATTTTTAAAGTGATTGATTCTTCTAATTTTGAATTACTTATGAACTCGAGTGGAATAAGTAATTGTTGGGAAAATTATTATAAAGGATTTTGAAGTCTTCAATAAATCAAGGCTAATGCTTATCTGTTAGGGCTAGTGCACTATATGTGTAGATTTTGACGAATGTTGTCTCATGATATATCATTGATGATTCTATCTATTCTTGGTTGATGATTTATTTATAGCATGATTATGTGATGATTCATCCTCAAATATGTTGATATATGAAGTTAAATTTCTCACTTGTATAGACTTGATCAATGATAAGCAACATTGTGGTAGAGCACATAGTTTTTGGGCCAGTTGCTAAAAAGTTGATGGTTTAGTCGATATCCATTAAGTGGGATATACATAATTTAAACATGTATATGCAATCAAGTCTTGGCATATTGATATAGTGGGAGCTATTTAACTTGGTTCATATATTATTATTTAACCGATTTTGTTACAGGGTTAAGTTGGACTATGCGCATCAATACATAAAGCTCTTGAATTAATCCATATTTGTGCGCACACATTTTTTGATATCTTAAGGCTTGGTGTTGGCCTTAAGAGATGGGTATGTCTCATAAATGACACCATGTTGTTATCCGATTATCGATCGAGACATATATGACTTCCTAAGAAGTCATTGGGTTTTCTTAGAGTTTCATATTGTTCTAGAAATTCATTTCTTACAAGAAAATCATCATGCTCAGCTGGATAAATATTTAACGCTACATAATGAACGAACAGAGAGACGCATGGAGCCTCGTCTTTCAAGTGCCAGGTGACTTGTGTGACAATTATGGTATGTGTGGTCTTAATGGTGTCTGCAAAATTTACAAAACACCAATATGTGAGTGTTTGAGAGGATTCGTGCCAAAATCACAGAAAGAATAGAGCATATTCAATTGGACCAGTGGATGCACTAGAACTATACCATTAGACTGCCAGAAGGAAGATGGGTTTCTAAGGGTTGAAAGAACCAAGTTCCCAGATTCACTGAATTTCCGAGTAAACACTAGTATGAGCGCTGGTGAATGTCTTGATGCGTGCTTAAAGAACTGCCACTGCACAGCTTATGTTGCTCCATACTTGAACAATAGTAGCAGTGGCTGCTTCATGTGGTTTGGGGACTTGATTGATGTCAAGGAGTACTCTGGGGAAGTCAAGTCAAGCATCTATCTACGCGTGCCTGTTTCAGAAATAGGCAAGCGAATCTAGTTAATTTCTGATAAATTATAAAAAGTTTCTCACAAGATGTAACACTAGTAGAACCAAAAAGGGAAGGACATTAATGTTATGTTTGGAAGAAGAATTTTGGAGAAAAAGTAGGACTATCATTTGAAGCAAAAAAAAAAAATTTCTTTCTATTTTTCTTACCAAAATCTAAGAACTAAACGTAACGTCAGGAAAAGTTGTGCCTATATTGGGGGTGTTTGCAACAGGTTCTGGAATAGGTAAAAGAAAAAGTTTAAGCAGCAATTATAGGCGTCATTTGATTTGCTGCAAGCTTTTGCATTGCTTGTAATGGATTAATAATAGCACAACCTAAAATCAGAAGCTGATAATGAAACTGAAAAACACTTCTCAAAAGCTGTTGCAAACACCATTTACTGAATCCGTCTACTAATAGTTGATTCTTTATTGACAGATCGGAAGAAGAAGAAAACTCCTGCAAGGTTCATACTTGTAGCAACTGCTTCTGGTTTTGGAATGCTTGTCTTGAGCTTATGCGTTGGAGTCATACTTCTGAAGGTGAAACGTAAGAGACAAGGTTATAGTATTGATTCTTTGAGTTGATTGACATACATATCCTAAGGATTCATTCTCGTTAAGTCACACTGTAAAGAGAAGAACTCTTATTTCTCTTCTACATTCAGTAAGGCATTACACATATTTATACTAATACAAAGGAAAAAGATCCTACATATTTTATGCTAACATGTTTCCACTAACCTATAATTATGCTAACATGTTTCCACTAAGCCTATAATTATGCTAACATGTTTTCACTAAGTTTATAATAATGTTTCCACTAAGTTTATAATAATGCTAACACTCCCCCTCAAGCTGGAGCATAGATGTTAATCATTCCCAGCTTGTTACAAAGATATTCAATTCGAATTCCATTTAAGGCTTTTGTGAATTTATCCCCTAGTTGCTCTCCTGTCTTTATATAGCCTGTGGAGATGAAGTTCTCTTGGATCTTCTCACGGATAAAGTGGCAGTCGACCTCGATATGTTTGGTCCTTTCATGATACACCGGATTTGAAGCAATGTGAAGAGCAGCTTGATTGTCACACCAAAGTTTTGCTGGTAATACTGGCTTTAATCCCACTTCAGCTAGAAGGTGATGTATCCACAAAACTTCACATGTAGATTGTGCCATAGCCCTATACTCGGATATTGCACTTGATCTGGACACAATGTTCTGTTTTTTTACTTTTCCATGACACCAAATTCCCACCGACAAAGACACAATAACCTGTGGTGGATCTTCTATCAACTTTCGAGCCAGCCCAATCAGCATCCGCAAAACACTCAATGCGAGTATGTCCATGATTGGTATATAGTATGCCAGTCCTGGAGCTCCCTTTAAGTAACATAAAATATGTTCTAGTGCTGCCCAATGTTTAATTGTAGGGGTGGACATAAATTGGCTGACTGTACTGACTGCATATGCAATATCTGGACGAGTTACAATGAGATAGTTCAATTTCCCAACTAGTCTCCTGTATCTATCTGGATCATCAAAGGGATCGCCATCTTCTTTCATAAGATGTTCATTAGGATTCATTGGAGTGCTACTCGGCTTAGCTCCCAACTTTCCTGTTTCTGCAAGTAAGTCTAGTACGTACTTCCTCTGGGACAAGAAAATCCCTTTCTTACTTCTCATCACTTCAACTCCCAAGAAGTATTTTAAATGGCCCAAGTCTTTTGTATGAAACCGAGTGTGCAAGAAAGTTTTGAGGGACGAAATTCCAGTATCATCATCTCCTGTGATGACAATATCATCAACATACACAACAAGAAGAATAATGCCAGCTGTAGAGTTTCTGTAAAACACCGAGTGATCACTCTTGCTTTTCTTTAACCCGAACTCCTGGACGACTTCGCTAAACTTTCCAAACCAAGCCCTAGGACTTTGTTTCAAGCCATACAAAGATTTCTTCAAACGACATGCTTTCCCAGACTCCCCCTGAGCAACGAACCCAGGTGGTTGCTCCATATAAACTTCTTCATGTAAATTCCCATGAAGAAATGCATTTTGATGTCTAACTGATATAAGGGCCAATTGTGAGAGGCTGCCAAGGAGATGAAGAGTCGAACAGAGGTGAGTTTGGCCACTGGGGAAAATGTATCGGAGTAATCTACCCCATAAGTTTGAGCATATCCTTTAGCTACAAGCCTAGCTTTCAATCTCGCCAAAGATCCATCTGGATTGACTTTAACTGCAAAAACCCATTTGCACCCCACAGCCTTCTTTGCTTCAGGCAAATTCACCAAATCCCAAGTTTTATTCTCATCCAACGCTAGAATCTCCTCGAGCATTGCTTTAGACCACCCAGGATGGCTCAAAGCCTCATTAACAGTCTTAGGCACAGAGATAGAATCTATAGAAGCAATTAAAGAGCTAGACAAGGATGACAGGTGATTATATGAAATGAAATTGGCAATAGGATAAGTAGATTTAGGAAGGGTACACTGACGTTTACCTTTACGAAGACTAATGGGGAGATCAAGATCATGTTGAGTAGGATCCGATGACGAAGGAGCTGGTGCAGGACATGTATCTTTGGTCTCTTGTCGCCTGGTGTAAACCTGAACAATCGGTGGTTTCTGTGGAACGGAAGGACCATTATCTGAGAATTGGGTACTTGAAACCATAGGAGTAATACCATCCTCAAAGTGTTCACCAGAAGTACTCGGATGCGCAAAAGTATAGATGAGCCAATCATCATCCTCCCCCTGGCTTGGAGGCTTAGGGGGAGAGTAAAAGAAAGGTGTGTTTTCCGAAAATACCACATCAGTTGAAACCAAGTATCTCTTGAGGTCCGGGGAATAACATCGGTACCCCTTTTGAAGGCTAGAATATCCAAGAAAAACACATTTTAAAGCTTTGGGATCTAGCTTAGTAACGTGGGGTCGTACATCGCGCACATAACACGTGCTTCCAAATAGTCAAGGCTCCACTGGAAACAATGACTTATTCGGAAATAGTACAGTGTACGGAACCTCTCCACTGAGTACCGTAGACGGCATACGATTGATCAAAAAACATGCTGTGGATACAGCGTCAGCCCAAAACTGCTTAGGAACCTTCGTCTGAAACATAAGAGCGCGAGCTGTTTCAAGTAAATGTCTATTCTTCCTTTCGGCAACTCCATTCTGAGAGGGTGTATCAACACAAGAAGACTGGTGAAGAATTCCATGTTGAGTCATGTATTGCTGGAATGAGTCTGACATGTACTCTTTAGCATTGTCACTTCTTAGGATTCGTACAGAGATGTTAAATTGAGTCTTAATTTCAGCACTAAAAGCAACAAAATGAGAGAAAACTTCGGAACGATTTTTCATAAAATATATCCAAGTCATTCGCGAAAAATCATCCACAAAAGTGACAAAGTACTTAAATCCAAATTTTGACTCAATAGGACAAGGACCCCATACATCAGAATGTACTAATTCAAAAGCAGAGCTAACTCTTTTATTTGGTCTAACACCTAACGACTTACGATGGTGTTTCGCGAACTGACACGATTCACAGTCTAATGAAGAAACGTCACAAAATTGAGGACACAACTTCTTTAACACTGGTAGAGAAGGATGTCCAAGCCGACAATGTAATTCAAATGGAGAGACAATACCAGGGCACGCAACCGACGTGGTACCCATGCATCAAGAACATAAAGACCATCAGATACATGTCCTTTACCAATAATCTGCTTCATCATAAGATCCTGAAAAAGGCAATGGTCAGGAAAAAATGAGACACAACAGTTAAGATCTTTGGTAAGCCGACTCACAGAAATCAAATTAAAGGCAAGATTTGGTAAACTGAGCACAGAAGGCAAGGTAATAGAGGAGGTAGGCTTAACAATGCCAGATCCCACAATACTATAGGTGGACCCATCAGCTATAGTTACGGGGGAAGGTGATTTGTGAGATTGAAAGCTGTAGAAGATGTCAGGATTACCTGTCATGTGGTCTGTAGCACCTGAATCAATGACCCATTTGTTTGAAGATGAGACAAGGCAAGTTTTACCTGACTCGGCAAAAGCGGTAGCTGGGGTGGCCTCTTTCACAGATTCTTGATATTGACAGAATCTAGCATATTCGTCAGCTGAAATAACAACATTATCAGTGGATGGACTAGGAGTAGAAACAACATTAGCAGTTAGGGATCTTTGATTGCGATTCAGCGGTCGTTTGCAAAACCTCTTGGTATGGCCTGGTTCATGACAATTGTAACAAATGATGGTGTGGGCAACATTGTTGCGGTTGTTGTCTCCTCTCCTGTTGTATGGTTTTTTTCCATTATCATTGCCCCCTCCTTTGGCAACAAGGATATTGGTCTGCTGATGAGATGACGTACTTTCTGTACGTAGTACCCTACTGAAGACAACCTGAAGAGTAATGATATCAGAACTGGAGAGAATTTGAGATTTGGCAGTCTCAAACTCTGAAGGGAGGCCAGCTAAAAAACTCATTATCGCCATTTGTTCCCTCTGTGCTTGTTGTACCTTCATGTCAGTACTAAAAGGCAAAAGCATGTTTAATTCTTCATAAGTCTTCTTAAAATCCATAAAGTAGGTTGTGAGTGACCTGGCATCCTTCTCAGCACGATAAAAAGCCCTACAAACCTCATAAATACGAGACACATTCCCTTTGCCAGAATACAAAAACTCCAAATAATCCATCAATTCCTTAACATACTCACAATGATTAATTAAACTCATTACTTCATTATCAATGGAGTTTCGAATTTGCAAGAATAAACGTGCATCATTCCTTAACCAAACTTGTTTAGTTTCGTCTTTGGGGGGGTTCTTCAGTCAAGTGGTCATCTTTATCAACACTACGTAAATAAACCCTTATCGTCTTACTCCATGCCAAATAATTAGAGCCATTTAATTTTTGCTCAGTAATTTTTGACATCGCCGGAACAATCTCATTAATAAATCCCTTGTTTTCACTCATGTTGACCGACTAATTAGACTTTATTACCAACACGGCACAGTAATAACCCAAATATTATCCAAAAAATACAGATTTGCAAGTTTGACGGTAAATACCTTAGTACAATCGAGCAACAGATCTGATTCGGTCACTGTACAGCTGTCGAACAACTGCACCCACACCAGAAATGTATCGGAAACGTCGAGTCGAAGCCGGAAAGTCACGGACGGCTGCCTGCCACCTCCGCACGCGCCCCCACGCGTCGAAGCGTGAGAACCGGCTAAAAACCCTAAGTGGCGCGTGGGGCTCACGCGCTGCTCGTCCGGTCGCCGGAAAACCACCGGCCAGCCAGAAATTGCCCTCCGCCGCTGTCTGTGGTGGAGGTTAGAAACAACGGGCTCCCTAAGGGTAACCCGCGCCCACTGTTGTTTCTAGACTAGAAACCCTAGAATTTTTTTTTTCTCTTCTCTTGTGAGCTCTGATACCATGTAAAGAGAAGAACTCTTATTTCTCTTCTACATCCAGTAAGGCATTACACATATTTATACTAATACAAAGGAAAAAGATCCTACATATTTTATGCTAACATGTTTCCACTAACCTATAATTATGCTAACATGTTTCCACTAAGCCTATAATTATGCTAACACACACTAAATGAAGCATTAGGAAAGACCTTAAACTTATAACTCATTTGACAACTTCTAAGCAGAAAAGGGAAGACTTTGAATTACCTCTGTTTGATTTGGGAACAATTTCAGCAGCCACAAATAACTTTTCAAGTGAAAACCTGATTGGAGAAGGAGGTTTCGGTCCTGTTTTCAATGTAAAGTGCCAATTATGCTTACACACACATAGATAAGTACTACTGTTTTAAATAAAAGGTCCTTCTCTAGTTCTCTTAAGCATTTGATTTTTCCTTTGATGGTTGCATGGGAACTTACCAGCAGAACAATTAATAGCAGTAAAAAGAATGTCAAGAACTTCTGGACAGGGTCCTAAAGAGTTCAGAAATGAAGTTATTCTGATTGCCAAACTCCAACACAGGAACCTTGTCCGAATTTTGTTGTGTTGTATTGAACGAGAGGAGAAGATGTTAATCTATGAGTACATGAAGAACAAAAGCTTGGACTGTCTGATTTTTGGTTAGATCCATCCTTCAATGCTTCCACAAGTTTGTAGCAAATTATCCTTTAACAGTTCTCGTCTGCTCTATGTATCTAAACTAGCTCAGACAGAAGATTTATTCAAGCCGGCTTGTTATGCGTTCAGAACTTACCAGAAGACAGACCTGTAATGTCTTCTGTGCTTCTAATGTTAAGCCGTGAGGATGCAGCCTTGCCTCAGCCCAATAAACCAGGATTTTTCTTGGAAAGTAGTTCAAATCGGTCACAGAGAAATATTGAATCAGCAAGTAAAGAGCGCAGTACCGGTGCAATAACTACAACGGAAGTACTAGAAGTCAGATAGTTTGCTTTTAAACTAGAACGAATCCATTTCTGCCCATCCCCGTATTTTTCATGGCTATTGTTTGTGAAGTTCAAATTCTTTTCTTTACTGTCCATAACGAAATATGTTCAAGTTGGTTTGAAAAATGAGCTCTTGCTGGTTGGTATTAAAAGATAGTATAAATAATAATAGTTAAAAGATAGTATTGATATTATATAAACATATATATTCTATATACTATATAGACATATGTACACCTATAACTCTAGAAGTATATTCTATACATAATTAAAAGATAGTATAAATAATAATAGTTAAAAGATAGTATTGATATTATATAAACATATTTTCTATATCCTATATGAAAAAATATATACTATATAGACATATGTATACCCATAAGTATATTCTATACATAATTAAAAGATAGTATACATAATAATAGTTCAAAGATAGGATTGATATTATATAAATATATATATTCTATATACTATATGAACATATATATACTATATAGACATATGTATACCTATAAGTATATTATATACATAATTAAAAGATAGTATAAAGAAGAGTCTGATCAAGTTTAAAGTAAGTTCTCTATTCAATTTTTATATTTGTTATTCAAATTATTGATTAAATTGTTTTAAATATGCATTGTTAAGTGTGTAGTGTGTTGAATAATGTCAAACCTAAATTAACATAAATCATAATATGACACCATAATCTTCTTGCAACCTTTTGACATGGGTTAGGGTATGTTTTAGTTGGACCAGTCTTGTGTTCAAGGTTAAAACATCTCAGTTACAGGCTTGGTATTTTGGTTTTAAATCCTCTGTCTGCCCGCTCAAGCCGTTGGGAAGGCGTTATAGGGCTTGATAAGGTTGACTGGATACCTAAGACAGGGCTGAGAATTGTTTTGTAAAATTTACCTTGGAATATGACGACAGGTCTGATTATCACTATAATTCCGGATAAAAAGTCCCATGACTGTTGTTGGGGCTGAATGGTTATAGGTTACATATTTATGGAATATGTTTGATTTAGGCAAGATGTTATTCAACACACTCTTTGTATGCTTATTTGATGAATATTTTTAGACGTGAGAAAAATTCAATTAAAAATAGTGTCAGTCAAGAGGTTGATATTCGTCAAGATTTAGATTTATTAAATAAATGGACAATTCCTAAGATGAATATCAATAAAATATATGAATTAGGTACTTTTTCCAAAATTAGTTGGAAACAAGTAGTTAAAACTACTGAACATACAATTTCATTAAATAAGGATGAAATGATATTACATTTGTTAAATGATAAAGATTTGGAAAAATACAAATATAGTGATTATAAATTTCTTCATATTGGTTTAGTTCAAATTGCATTTAAACCTCTAACTTTACAATGATTACCTGAAAGTTTTGTTGTTGTCTTAAGAGATGGTAGAAATTTATATTGGACCCAATCATTAATGGGCATGATTGAAAGTAGCTTGGCCTTAGGACCAGTATACTTTAATGTTTTTCCAAACTTACAACTATCTTTCATTGATAATAATATATGTGATGCCTTAACTTTAAATGTAAAAACTCATGGTTATAACTATGCTCTAGGATCTGAAGTAATATGTATATGTTATAGAATATATTTTAAACCTTTGTATACATTAAATCCACAGTGTAAACAATTTGAAAAATTAGCCAATGAAACAATTGCTATTGAATCAAATTTCAGTAAATCAAATATTACAAAACGAAGATCTATTAAATGGAATGAAATAGAATTTCCAGAACATTGGAAAATGGAAAGTGTTGCACCTATTTTAAATAATTTAACATTAGAACCTTCATCTATTGATCAAACCCCTGAAGGCGATGTTGTTATACAATTTTCTAGAAATAAATTTATACCACATATCGGATATAGACCAGAGTCTAGTAGATCTAGTAAAACTAGATACTCTTTTATTTTTCCCTTAAATTATAAAGTTCAATCTCCACCAGAGTCAATTATTTCAAAAACTCCTTCAACAATTAAATTGAATGAACCTTTTCAGTATTTAAAAGTCGATACAAATAATTTTGTTTCAGCTCATAATACTAAATCCATGGATAATGATATTGATCCAACCCCAAGTGAAATGGGATATCAAATATAGTTTTTATGGATAATACATCAATTATTTTAGTCCAGGTTCCCTGGCAAGACAAGAATGTAAAAAGGAATTTAATTCAAATCAATGGAATGATTTTAGAAAATGGTTTTTTGAAACTTTTCAACCTGAAGAATTAAATATCTTTTCAGAATGTTATTATAAACATCTTTCTTAAATAAATCATATTATACCTTTTGTTCAATGGTTTTATTTTTAACTCAAAATGATTTTAACACAAAAAACTATCTGTTATTCAAAGAAATTTTGAAACTGCTCCTAATCAAATTACTACTGGCATATTTCCCCCTCAAACTAAATTTGAAATCAAAACAATGAATTCAACAAGAAAGTACAATGCTTTTGAAAGACTTTTTGATAAAGATATTATTCTATCTACTAGTGCTTTAAATAATCTTATTCAACAAAATAATTATAGTAATTTATATTTAATTATTCTTGGTGAAAAACTTCAAGATCTTTCAAAGACATTAGAAGCTTTGACAATTAAATTTGACAAGTTAAAACAAGAGATTATAACTTTGAAGCTTGAAACTCCTGAATTACAAACTTCTATTACCACTGAACCAACTATTCAACCTCCTCCGGAAGTTACAAATTTTAAATTAAAGTTACCCAGTGATTTAGAAAAAATGTTAAAAGAAAAATTTGACAATTTTTCATTAAATACTTTTTCAAAATCGGAACATACTGAGTCATTTTCTGATAATGAAATTCCAAAATTAAAATTTGAACAAATTAATAAGATAAGAGGTCAGTCTAGTAAATATAAAAGTAAATATGCTGACAAACCAAACCAAAGATTATTTTATTACCCAAGACCTACTCCTCAAGATGTTTTATTTGAAGAACAAGAATTTGTTAATAATGTAAGTTATAGTGGCAAAACTATTTATGAATGGAATCTTGATGGTTTAACTAACACCCAAATAGCTAATCTATTACAAAGAATGCTAATGTACAGTACCATATGTAAAACTAATGGTAATGGTGATAAAAAAATTGGACAAATGATTATTGTTGGTTTTACAGGACAATTAAAAGGATGGTGGATAATTATCTTAACCAAGAAGCTAAAGAAAAAATTCTAGATGCAATTCTCAGAAAAAATGATGTTTCACAGGAAAATGCTGAATATACTTTAATTATAAATATTTTTGAACATTTTACTGGTAGATGGTCTGATAATAGTGAAAATATTAGAACCCTTTTACAAAATCAAAGATGTAATAATCTTTCTTCTTTCCGATGGTATAAAGATGTTTTTATGAGTAGAGTTTTAGAACTTCCTGAAAGTAATTCTCCACATTGGAAATCCAAATTTATAGATGAATTACCTTCTTTATTTGCTGAACGTGTTAGAAAAACCTTAAGAGGTAATAATTTAAGTATAAATTATGATGATTATACTTATGGTAAGCTTATAGCTACTTGTATCCATGAAGGATTAAGTTTATGTAATGAAATTAAATTAAATCAACAAATCAAAAAGCATCATTTAAATGAAAAGAAACAACTTGGTGATTTCTGTGATCAATTTGGTATGAACCCTATTAAAGCATCTAGGGAAACATCTCAGAAGAAATTTAAAAAGAAAAGATATAAATCTTACCCTTCTTATAAACAATACAAACAAAGTAAAAGAGAAAAGAGAAAACAATTTAGAAAAGAAGCTAATCAAACTTTTCAAAAACCTTGGAAATCTAGAAAGTATAAAAAGAAAAATTTTAAATCTTCTAATGCTAGTTATAAATGTGGTAAAGTAGGACATTATTATAAAGATTGTCGTGTTAAACAAAAAATACATGCTTTAAACATTGATAATGAGTTAAAAGATAATTTATGTAAGATTTTATTAAATTCAGAATCTGATTTTGAACACTCAACTTCGTCTCAGTTAACTAATGATGAACAACTTAAAGTTTTACAAAATGAAAATTATTATTCCTCTGATTCAGAGTCTTCTCAGTGTCAACCTTGGGACAAACCTGTATTAATGAAAATAGTAGTGATAGTGAACATTTATATCAATTAGTTTCTCAATTCAAAGATTTTGAAATTAATATGTTGAAAAATGATATTCTTGAAGTTTTTAATCATACTAAAGATTCAGTAGCTACATCTATTTTAATTGATCATATTATAGGAGAATCTAGTTCTACCTTTCCTACTAAAATAGTAAAAGATACTACACCTTATACTATGGCTACTGTAAAACGTATGCTTCATAATAAATACAACAATGAAAAGCCTATTACTATACAAGATCTACTTCATGAAATTAAACAATTAAAATTAGAAATTATTTCTTTAAAACAACAAAATTCTAATTTTGATCAGAGAATTATACAATTAGAATCTTTTCAGAATAAAGGAAAAACTATTTTACAAAATGAAAATGAAAATGAAAATCTTTCTGAAACCAATGATATTATTTTATTAAATAAAAATGATCATTTTCTTTCTACTTTAGAGACAATTACTTCTCAAAAATGGTATATTAAAATTACTTTATTAATTGATAATTACTTTTCTAAAGAACTTATTGCACTTGTTGATAGTGGTGCAGATTTAAATTGTATTCAAGAAGGTATAATTCCTACTAGATATTTTCATAAAACATCACATAAATTAAGTTCTGCTGATGGAACTAAATTAAGACTTAATTATAAACTCCCTAAAGCATTTATTTGTAAAGACAAATATTGTATTCCTACTAGTTTTTTATTAGTTAAAGATATTACAAATCAAGTTATCCTTGGTACTCCTTTTATTCAAATACTTTTCCCTTTGAAGAACATAGATCAAAATGGTTTTATAGGAAGTCTTCAAAACACTGAAATTAAATTTGATTTTATTACTGAACCGTTGACAAAACTTTTAAATGAAATTAAAGATTCTATTTTCTTAAAAGAAAATCAAATTAATTTTCTGAAATCTGAAGTTACTTTTCTTAATATTGAACATATATTAAAACATCCTAAGTTACAAGAAAATATTAAATTCTTAAACAATGATTTTTCAACTTCTATTTGTAATGAACACCCTAATGCTTTTGGAATAGAAAAAAGCATGTAGTTTCACTTCCTTATGAGGATAATTTTGATGAACAATTTATTTCTACTAAAGCTCGACCTTGTCAAATGAATAAAGAATATTTAGAACTTTGCAAAAATGAAATTGCTTCTTTATTAAATAAAAAATTTATAGTACCTTCTAAATCCCCTTGGTCTTGTACTAGTTTTTATGTTAATAAACATGCAGAACAAGAACGTGGTGTTCCCAGACTTGTTATTAATTATAAACCTTTAAATAAAGTTTTAAAATGGATAAGATATCCTATTCCTAATAAAAAAAGATCTTTTAGATAGATTATATAAAGGTAATATATTTTCAAATTTTGATTTAAAATCTGAATATTGGCAAATCCAAATTCATGAAAAAGATAGATATAAGACTGCATTCAATGTTCTTTTTGTACAATATGAATGGAATGTTATGCCTTTTGGATTAAAAAATGCTCCCTCTGAATTTCAAAAAATTATGAATGATATATTTATTCCTTATACTGATTTTATCATAGTATATATTGATGATATTTTAGTATTTTCAATAAATATAGATTTACATTTTAAACATTTAAAGATTTTTAAAAATCTTATTGTTCATAATGGTTTAGTAATTTCTAAATCTAAAATGGTTCTATTTCAAACAGAAATAAGATTTCTTGGTCATATTATTAAAAATGGATAAATTATTCCTATTAAAAGAAGTATAGAATTTAGTAACAAATTTCCTGATCAAATTCTTGATAAAACTCAATTACAAAGATTTTTAGGTAGTTTAAATTATATATCCCCTTATTGTAAAAATTTAGCCCAAGATACTGCTATTCTTTATGAAAGATTAAAGAAAAAACCTACTCCAATGTACAGAAGCCCATACGAAAGCAGTCCAATTAATCAAATCTAAGGTTAGTAAGTTACCTTGTCTTATGCTAGTTAATCCTAATTGGCATAAAATTATAGAAACTGATGCTAGTGATATAGGATTTGGTGGTATTTTAAAACAAATATCTCCCAAAGATAATACTATTTCTCTAGTTAGATATTATTCGGGAAAATTGAATTCTAGTCAGAAAAATTATGCAACTGTTGCTAAAGAAATACTTGCTATAGTTAAATGTGTTTTAAAATTTCAAGATGATTTATATAATCAAAGTTTTGACATTTATACTGATTGTCAATCTGCTAAGTATATGTTTCAAAAAGATTTTAAACATGATGTCTCAAAACAAATGTATGCTCATTGGCAAGCTTAACTCGCTCATTTTGATTTTACAATTTATTATAAAAAAGGGAAAGATAATAGTCTTCCTGATTTTTTAACTCGTGAATTTTTACAGGATAATACCTCCTAGAAGTACTTCTTCTGCTTGTACTTGTTTACAGAATAATAAACATAAAGTTAAAGTTGTATCTCAAATGATAGATATGGATAGACTAATTTATCAGTGTTTATATCTCAACTCTTCTGTTTTACATTTTCAGCAGATTCAATCTCAAGGTATGTCTATGCTTATCAAAGATCATAAACATGCTAAGAATATGTGTAAACTTCTTCATTTTGCTTTAACACATAATAGATATATTGATGATCCAAGACTTTTATTATATCATGATAGAAAATATTTAACATATCATTATCAATCATATCTTGGATTAGAGATATATCTCAGTAATCTTGTTGATATAATAATTATTTAAATTTTGGTTTTGCAGATGGATGTAGATGAAATCACATCCCTTAGAGATATGTATGAATTAAAAATTTATATTCATGAGAGAATTCACCTAATTGAAGACAGATTAAAACTTTCTTATATTGATGATGAAGATAGAAGGTATCTTCAAGCTGACCTAGTTTATTGGAATGGCTTGAACTCCATTACCAATAAAAACAATTTTTACATATTCCTCTTTAAAATGACTATTTCTCAAATAGTTGCTCTTTCAAGAAAAATTGAGAAAGTTCTTATTGATTTAAAAGAAGCTTTAAATCAAGATTTTCTTCCAGAAGAAAATGTTGGATTTTATACATGGTATGAGTTTAAAAATTTACTTCAAGCCTAATTATGGTGGTGGCAATTAAAAAAGAAACAAGTTGATAATATTATTAATACTTGTTGTATTGCTTAACAGATGGATCGTGGTAAATTTGCCAGAGAATACAGAAGAATTAAATATAGACTATTCCAATTGATGCTTAAAAATTGCTCAATTAAAGCTATTTTACACAGATCCAGATATGTTAACAAATTGGTTAAAGAATATGAGTCATACAGTGATATGGTTTCAGATAATCCTGATTCATATTCTGAGACACAAGCATATCTACAGAAATTAAAAAAGAAACAGGAATCCCTTAATAAGGTGATTAATGAATCCTGTGTTGATTAAAACAGGCACAATGATACCTCGTGGAAAGGCTAATTATAGAGGCCGTGGTGCTCGTGGTGGTCGCATATTGATAAATCAAATGGGCCATACTAGACTTTATAATGAAAGTCTCACTAATCCTGATTACCAAGCTTTTTTTAAAGTTTAAAGCTCAACAGGACAGTTCATCCAGATCAAACAGCCAAATTAAAAAACCTACTTATGCTGATGTTGCATCTTTCTCCGAAAGGGTCACTGCTCAAGAGGAAGAAGAATCTTTTCCCCAGGTTCAATCTTCTCGCAGATATATAATTATCCTGCTTGAACCACATGATTTGGTTATATCCAATAATCCTTGGGAATTAAAAGAAAGGTATTTGGAAACAAAGAGTTATAATGGTGGTGTTCATAAAAGCCGATTCTATTATGAACAAATTCTGGAAAAAACACAGAGCGTAGAATTTAAACATTTCTACCCTGTTGGTACCAATGCTTATTATAATTTCACAAAAATCATTATCAGAAAGATTTTGACAGTTGAAGAATGGGGACTCTCCACATTCAAAAAGAAAGAAGTTTATAGTGCGGAATTAAAGATGACTTTGAAATTCAATTTTTGGGATTATGTGGATGCTTTTTATAGAACTATGTTCCATGAAAATCATGGTGGATTAAAGTTTGCCCACAATTATACAAGAAGACCATCCCAACATGGTTTGTTCAATGGTGGATGACATTCGGGCCATCAATCAAAATTTTGCCCCAGTTATTCAAAGAATTATATGATAAATGGATTCAAGTCTCTCCCCAGATTCAACTCGCCAAGAAGAAAAACTTCTGGATTGAAGGTATCTCTTCTCTCCACTTCTTTATGGAATTTTAAATCCCTTGGATATGGAGATGGCAACCAGAGATTGGGCACACTTTTGAAAACTTGCCCTGTTTAAAACGTTCCTATTATACATCATTCTGGAAAAAGATGGTTACTACTGATGAAAAAGGTATTCTTCATTCTCAAGAGACAGTTGATCATATTCATCACATGATTAAAGAATATCAGAAAGGTAAAATGCACCAAGTGGATGAATCAACAACTGAATCAGCATTTGAACATATTGTTAAAGATCTGAAGACGAAAGGCACATGCTCCAAAGAAGAAATTCTACAATCTTATTTTGCTACTATGAAAAAGGATTTAATGAAAAATTTTGGTCTTGATATACCAGACGATAAAACATCTGATCTGGTATCCTTATCCTCTTCCTCAAATGAAAATCAAGAACCGGGTAGTCAGGATCCTTATGAATTGGAAACCGACACATCCATCCAGACAATGGTTAAAGTGTTAGAATTTTATTCTAATTTGGACTTCTATTAATTGGATATTTTGTTTTTATAAAATAAAAACGGGCTAAATTAATACGGTTAATGGGACTTGACTTATAAGGCCTGATTTGTTTGACCCACTATTTTTGAGGCTTTGATTTTAACAGACATGGTCTGACAGTTGGTGTAGGCCCATCCTAGAAAGCCCATGATGGGAGGGCCCTAGGGTTACATTATATATTTGGCTAGGTCCCCTCTCGACTCCACACTCTGATAATCGCTTGTCCCAGTGAAAGCTGTCAATATCGTTGAGAGATGGAGAGGAAGAACTAGCCAAGGATGTTTTTTTAAACATCCATATTGATCGACTATCAATGATTGATTTAATGTACGTTGATTTAACTTTATATATATATTCATATATTGTGTTCTAAATTCATGGTATACCGATCCTTCGATTACAAATTTTTTTATTATATGAATAAATAACCGTATTAATTGATGAACGATCACTATTGTGATTATTGAGTTCACTAACTTGCGTGTTTGAATACATTGATTTTATGGCTAAATGTATTAATATGTAAAGATATATGTAAATCCGATCATATTAAGTTGGCCAAAATTGGGTATGTATGATATCATAGTGTTAAGAATTCAATTGATGATTATAAAGTTTTGCAATATTTTGTCGGCTATGTACAATCCATAGCATTAACCAATTTTTGGATGAAATTAGCTGTATTGTAATTTTCAATACATTTCTATTATGAAACCTCAGATATAACGCTGTGATTTAAAATATCATTATCTGATGTAAATTACCTTAATTTGCAAAAGGTCTGTTGGTTGAATTATTAATTTGATTTTTGTTTATTACGACTATATATGTGAATTAGTTACATATATTTTACAAAGCTATACGTGGGATAATTCTATTAAATATGTCAGATTTTTATGGGATCAAGTTTGATGTCATGGCATCACCGCTATTATATCATGAAGCGTGGCTTTTAGTTCATTATATTAGTGTAGCTTTTCTCCCCAAAGTGATGTTTTGTGAACCTATTCAGATACGTATGTTGTACATACTAAATATATGAGTATATATACATAAAACAATCTTTCCATTCATTCAAGTTTGATAATGAACGAGTTGGTTTACTTTTGTTGTGGCAAAAGGTTAATTAGACCACCATTAGACTCTAGCCGAAATTGCAAAATTTATCTTGGGCATTGATATATGCTTGTTTTGGTGATCTAATTTGCTCGGTTATTAATTAAACAAGTTAGATTTTGTGACAACTTGAATGCAACGAATTGTATTTGTTACTCCCTAAGGCACATATTGTTTTCGTATGTAATTTTGTGGGAGTTTTCCATACATATTGTCCGTGTGCAAGTTAGGTAATTATTTTTAACTCGGTCATGTGCTAATTTTATGAGTTAAGATAGGTAGTTACACCAAAGTATTCTATTTATTGAGACTTGTAAAATTAGTGACATGCATAGTTCGAATTGATAAAATTATTATGCATTCTTACCTGCCCCAAGGGGGTATGATATGTGTGGTAATTTGATTTGTTGGTGCGGAACATATTGTTAGGGTACAATGGTTTAGAAAGATCGTCTCCCAAAGGAGGCAATTTTCAAAGACCAGGGTAGTCCTATGCCGTTCTTGCACGGAGGGGCCTATCATGTGTGACTACTCTGCCCAAAGGGGAGTTGTCATGACATGTTGGACTCTAAGAGGAATAAAGCTTTATTTTTTCAAGCTTATTCCAATTAATTGCCTATTGATAATAATCCGTTGCATTCTTGTTGATTCGGACTATTGTGTGGACTTGAATGGTGGTAGTGTAAGAACATATTGATGGGGATTTGTTGATCTAATGGGTTTGTTCTCCCAAAGGAGTCAACTTTTCAAAAATCATGATATTCTCCTACTCGTTCTCGCACGTAGAGGATCTATTGTGGATGACATGTTATGCCCGAAGGAGAGTTTTGTCATTGTATGCTTAGATCCTCTAATAAATAAGATTTATTGTTTTAAATATAATAACCCTAATCACATGGGTATTATGGCATTCATGTTAATCGCATTTTGGAAAAAAGAGCCTTTGTGTGTGGCATACTCTGCCCAAAGGGGAGTTTGTTATCTCATAAGAGCTCTCAATCTCAATGGTTGATATTACATTTGGGCTTGCTTTATGTATATAGCAACATATTTCAATTTGTTTCATTCATTATTCCATGTGTGGGATAAGACGGTCTATTATTAGATATTTGCCTTTGTTCTAAGTTACTCAACAAGAGTGAGTTTATTTTGGACTTTAAAAGGCAATATGAGATGGACATGATATATTATTGATCGTGAGATTTACCAATACAGACATAGCCTTTTAATAAAAACTCTAAAGTTGTTGCTTTGATAGAGTGCTTTGTTTTGAATAATAAAAATCATCACTTGAGTCTTCTAATTGTTGCAAAAGCCACTTTATAAGCAAATGAGCAATAATCCGACTATTGTGGGAGTCGGCTCTATCTATTTGATTTGAGCGCAGAATTGGAGTTGGGCGTCAAAAGAATCAGTTACTTCATGATTTTGATGTCATAAATATTGCTTTTGATTTCGCAATAAGAAGCATTTTATGATTGGAGGATTTTAGACATCTTAAGAGTTTAAATGAAATCTTAATATGAATGATGTACATTATCAATTTATTCTCCCAGAGTTTGACTATGTGAAAATCATTCTCATAGCTGATGAGTTTTGAACATAAGGATTTGTGTCATATGTATGAATGGAATCATAGAAGATATTAATTTTTGATAAGTAGAGAATTGGTTTCTCTATAATACAGAGTGGTCATTAAAGTTAGACTCATTCATTATTTGGTCAAAACATATATTATGGGGTTAATGTTTGTAAAGACCCAATGGGCTAAAAGACTTTAGACAAATGGGCTTGTTTAACCCATACGTGAGGAATACTTGAATGAAAAGACTACCATTGGTAGCTTTGAAAATTGATTTTAATTCACTTCGATAAAATGTGATTTGTTTCTTTTGACCATGAGAAGTAACAAAAGAGCTTATTTGTTAGTTTTCCAAAGTATTTGTCATATGTACTGTGTAATTATTTTCATGAATACTATAGAGTTCCTCCTCTTGATAAAGTTATTTCATGAGATATATTAAAGAGAAATTCTTTCATGTGGTGACGAAATGCTTTGGTCACTTGAGAGTGGAAATAATCACATGTTAATTGAAATTAGCATTTTCAATTAGTCTCATAAATATTATTCAAAATTTTGACCAAATTATTGGCTACGGTGCTTTCACATTCTAATCTTTTGATACATTTGAGAATAGTTTTTCCATAATATTTAAGAGGAACCATTCGTGGTTCGTGTGAGGATTTACACTCAGTTTATTTCACTGTAATTGTCTTATTACAATGCAAGTTGTTTTCTTAAAAATGACTAATATATTTGGAAAATTCTTATTCAAATGGTGAAGTATCATACTGATTGTGAATATTTGGGAACATATTTGAAATTCCGCATTTATCTTAAAGGTGTACCTATTATTAAACTTCACTTATCACCCTGATAGTTTTGAGTAATTGGTATGAATAATATTTGGTGTCATACCTTAAGAGACTTCTTTGATTGTGGTTTTGTTCTTGGCTTTCCTCTTGTATTGAAGAAAGGTGAAGTTTATGTATTTAATAGAGAGTTTATTTGAAATCTTAATGAGGGATTTCAATGGGGATCTTTTGTGCAATATTTGAAAATATTGATCCTATATTTTATTACTAGTGCTTCATGAGAAAGCGATTTAGCAAATTCATATTCTTTTCTGTATACCCAAGTCTATATGTTTAAGAGTTAAAAGAGAAAATTTTTGCCCAACTTATTGCGCTTCTCAATGCAAATCCAATTGATATAATCACTTTCGACATCATATTAGGATCTAATACTTGAAAATTTTATATAGCAAAGATATCTTTATTTTGATTTTGGAAAAAGATATTTTGTGTTTCTTGACTGTTACGAAAGTGATTATTATTGAATTGTTTAACTGGTCCTGGGAACTAATATATATAGTTTCAAGTTTTCAGTTTGATATTTAAGTTATGAATACATGGACTTTGTTATAATCCATGCCTCACAATGATATGTGGGAGTCATATATATGGATCATTATTGTAAATGGTCAATTGTGAGAAAATATTTGATCAGTGAGAAGTTCCATGAATGATTCAATCGAAATTTGCTGCTAAGAAATTTATTCAAGAGGTGGTGTGTGTCGATAAGGATAATCCTTTACTCTCCTTGTTTCAAATAAATTTCTTAATAATATTATGAACTTGAAAATTCTCAATTTCTAATTTGTTTTTTGTAGCATTCAAGTTCTCTTTTGGCCATAAAATTTTGATTGAAAATTTAAAGATATAACTTCTTATTTTGGAAAAATTGGAATATTAAATGGTCAATAAATTGTTGACTGATTGTCTGAGTTATTTGATAAACTAAGCACAATAATGTCTTATTATTTTCATGGAATGCTTGGAGAAATAAACTCTTGCTTGATACTATGACTTGGCCCATAAGATTTGAAATTGATTGTTGATTTCTCAAATTGCCTACATGTGGTCATTGTTAGTAGGCCTGATAATTGAATCATTTGACTTGGATGTGCTTTTATGATTGATGGGGGTGTATTGTTGCATATTTTCTTAATTCAATTATTATAAGGTTAAATTAATATAGAGGAGACTCATTTTAGAGTGATTGATTCTTCTAATATTGAATTACTTATTAACTTGAGTGGACTAAGTAATTGTTGGGAAAATTATTATGAAGGATTTTGAAGGCTTTAATAAATCAAGGCTAATACTTGTGTGTTGGGTCTAATGCACTATATGTGTAGATTTTGATGAATGTTGTTTCACGATATATCTTTGGTGATTCTATCTAGTCTTGGTTAAGGATTTATTTATAGCATGATCATGTGATTATTCATCCTCAAATATGTTGATATATGAAGTTAAATTTCTCACTTATATAGACTTGATCAATAATAAGCAACATTGTGGTAGAACACATAGTTTTTGGGCCAGTTGCTGAAAAGTTGATGGTTTAGTCGATGTCCATCAAGTGGGATATACATAATTTTAACATGTATATGCAATCAAGTCTTGGCATATTGAAATAGTGGGAGCTATTTAACTTGGTTCATATATTATTATTTAACCCATTTTGTTACAGGGTTAAGTTGGACTATGCGCATCAAGATATAAAGCTCTTGGATTAATCCATATTTGTGTGCACACATTTTTGATATCTTAAGGCTTGGTGTTGGCCTTAAGAGATGGGTATGTCTCATAAATGACACCATGTTGTTATCCGATTATCGATCGAGACATATATGACTTCGTATGAAGTAATTGGGTTTTCTTGGAGTTTCATTTTGTTCTAAAAATTCATTTCTTACAAGAAAACCACGTTGGATTTTTTAGAGTTTCATATTGACCTCGAGACTCATATTTTACAAGAAATCCATATTGATTTTCTTGGAGTTTCATATTGTTTTAGAAACTTATATTTTGCAAGAAAATCAGATTTTCTTGGGATTTCATATTGATACAGAAATCCATATCTTACAAGAAAATCAAAGGACCGACAATGAAATAGCATGTGTTTGGGTCATGTTGTGATGCTATTTCTTGCTACACCACCATGTCTGAATCCATGTCGGTGGAATCGTTGGTGTTTGTGACCATGGAAGGTCTTGTGTCAATTAAGGATGCAATTATCGCCATGATCCAATATTAGTGATTTTCACTGGACCGGATTGCAGAAGTCATGTTCCCTTGCCGTATTGTTGTTTTCAAAATGTGGCCACAGTCAAAACTTGTAATTTAGCCCGAGAGTCATTTTTCAAATAAATTATTTTGGGAGATTAAAACATCAATTAATATTTGTCCAAGTGGGAGACTGTTAGAATTTTATTCTAATTTGGACTTCTATTAATTGGATATTTTGTTTTTATAAAATAAAAACGGGCTAAATTAATACGGTTAATGGGACTTGACTTATAAGGCCTGATTTGTTTGACCCACTATTGTTGAGGCTTTGATTTTAACAGACATGGTCTGACAGTTGGTGTAGGCCCATCCTAGAAAGCCCATGATGGGAGGGCCCTAGGGTTACATTATATATTTGGCTAGGTCCCCTCTCCACTCCACACTCTGATAATCGCTTGTCCTATTAAAAGCTGTCAATATCGTTGAGAGATGGAGAGGAAGAACTAGCCAATGATGTTTTTCTAAACATCCATATTGATCGACTATCAATGATTGATTTAAGGTACGTTGATTTAACTTTATATATATATTCATATATTGTGTTCTAAATTCATGGTATCCCTATCCTTCGATTACAAAATTCTCTTACATAAAGCACTTGGGAAAAAAAGGCTTCAAAAGCTACTTTATCCGACTTTGCCATGTTCTAAGATGTCAGCCATGACGTTCGAAAACTCAATAATTTGAGTTTCCTATGTAGTGACAAGGACCAGGTACTATTAAAGATTCCTGAAGATGACTTAAAGCAAGAGTGAAAGCGACATATTGCATAATGAAGTTACTGTGCTGCCAAAGAAGTCAAAAGTTTCGTCCTGAAGATACTATGCAGGAATCTCTTTATTAAAGTAATTACTGTGCATATACGTTTGTGTCTGTAAATTATTTGTGGTTCCTATTTGAGTTTTGTTTGTTTGCGTCTGAATCGTCTTTATAAACGATTCATTTTAGGTTGTTAGGCATCGATCGATTTGAAAATCCTTTCTTATATGTTTTTACTTTTCCTCATTTAGCTTTGGTTGTTTACTTCCATATATTATACACTTTGTAAATTTACGGATGAAATAAAAGGAAGAGTTAAAGAAGAATACGAGCAAGAGCAAGTTTAAAGTAAGTTCTCTATTTAATTTTTAATACTTGTTATTAAATTTACTGGTTAAATTGTTTTAAATATGCATTGCTAAGTGTGTAGTGTGTTGAATAATGTCAAACCTAAATTAACATAAATCATAATATGACACCATAATCTTCTTGCAACCTTTTGACATGGGTTAGGGTATGTAATAATTGGACCAGTCTTGTGTTCAAGGTTTAAACGTCTCAGTTACAGGCTTGGTATTTTGGTTTTAAATCCTTTATTTGCCCGCTCAAGCCGTTGGGAAGGCGTTATAGGGCTTGATGAGGTTGACTGGATACCAAAGTCAGGGCTGAGAATTGTTTTGTAAAATTTACCTTGGAATACGACGACAGGTCTGGTTATCACTATAATTCCCAATAAAAAGTCCCATGAGTTATGCGTCCCTGGGGCAGTTTTGGTATCAAAAACATATGTATACCTATAAATATATTAAACATAATTAAAAGATAGTATAAATAATAATAGTGAAAAGATAGTATTGATATTATATAAATATATTTCCCCAAATAGTATTTTTAATTTTAAAAAAAAAATTTGCTCTTGTACGAACTCGAACTTGGGACCTCTTGGATACAAGACTAATACTTTCCCCTGGTTTTTAATTTAAAAAATTCAAAAAAAAAAAAACGGGGGGAAATTTTCCCCCGGATTTCCCCCGGTTTTAAAAAAAAAAAAAAAAATTCCGAGGGAAAATTTCCCCCTAAATAATTTCGCCGGAATCCGGCGTTTTTTCTGTAGTGGATTAAGTAATGTTTCTACTCAACTATGTGTTGATTGTGGGTTATATGCTTATTTTAGATGGACACAAGGTCACAACTAATGAGATAGAGGAAGAAGAATCCTTTGAGGCCTTTTACTAGAAGAATTATTGTTAATATTCTGATGCATATTTCGTATTACCTCACGATATACTTTGATAATATTTTGCGTAGTGTAAATACAATAAAGTTTTGTAACTCTTGTATTTGGTACAAATTTTATGTGAAAATTATTATTTATTTTTAATAAAATATAAAGGGATTTTGGGGTCGTTACGCGTTTGATCTGCAGTTAAGGTGTCGTACCAGCAAATCGACATTTTCCCCAAACCAAATTCAAGTCAAATCCACGTTGGTCACGGCGTTTCTTCATGGTGTTCATCAAAATTTCCAGTGTTTGAATCGTAATCAATCTACAAAGCCTACGAATCGCGTTATCAGAGGCTCAAGTCAAATTCGTAAAAAGGAATCAGAGGATTAATCTTTTAGAAGATTATTTTTCACTAAATTATATTATTTTTTCTTTAAAATATTTTTCATATATTTTTTTTCTTGTCTTGTTCTTATTTGTTTTTAGATACAAAATTGTAGATGGCGACTGGAGAACATTGACCTCTATCGGCATTCCTTTGTAGTAGGTGGAAGGCGTGAAACAAGTACTTGCAGCAATGAGGAATAAATATCTTCCCACTTTCGTTAACAACATTCAGCTCTATGGTACTGGGAATCACCTCGTCATAAAGAAGTCCCGTTACTGGAAGGCCCGCCAAGGTGCACAAATCCCACAACAATATTGACAACTTGCCAAAGGAAGTCAGAAGTGTGTTAGGCGTCAGACACCACGCTTCACAAATACCTTGACGATCTTCGGGTTATGGTCATACGTGAACAAGAAAGCATATACTGCGTCGTATATCCCTATTGTCACCAACTTGTGTTCACATCGACTGAGGATGTCCTCCGTCCACTCCCAATAGCCCTCGACATATTGGAATTCGCTGGCGAATTGAATGGTATCTCCCCATTTGACCTTGCCTTTTATGATGCGCCGACCCAATGTTGGTAAAAATCTTGACTCGTTTGATTACTTGTGATGAGTTGCTTGCAAAGTCCACACCTTGGATGTCTTGCTTAAAGAAGCCTCTCGAGACCAATCTTTTGTGGGCAATGGGTTCGTCAACTTTGGTCACTCCTTCGCGTACCGACCAATAGTGGGGGCATAGACCGCCAAAAAAAGTACTCTTCTCTATAGGCACGCTTTCATTGTTGAGACTTATCAAGTGCTTCTCTCTGGAGCGGGACGTAGTATCTTTGAAATAGACCGTGATTAAACCTGTCAAATCCCAAATAAAAGTGTAAAGATGATGTGAAAAAAAAAAAAAAGAGAAGAAGAAAAAGAGTATAAAAAAAATTGATGGCGGATGATGTGTGTGTATATATATACGCATAGTTTCAACAAAGGAAAAATGATCCGCAATTCTTCTTTAGGAGTGGAATGAAATAGAGCCAACTAACTAGGGAAAGAGTAAACATAAAAGAAGCAGCAATTCAGAATCTTCTAAAAATTGCTGGCTGAGCTATTACTCAATATATTGGAGAACGGTCTTCATCCTCTCTTCTTTACAGGCGGGATAGTAACCTTAGTTCTTTGATCCATAAATCCAGGAAAAAAATGGCAAAGCAGACGAAGGATTTCTCCTATACAATTTATCAAACATAAAACATGAATAACTCAAAACAAAGGGATATGATAAATTGGAGAGGTCTTACACCTCAACAACATTCCAAACAAATTTGAATGTTCTGCTCTCGAGCTCTCAATTGCTGCTCTATTGCAGATTGATTTGAGAACTGATGATATGCCGAAGTTTTGTAGGCACATGTGAGAGCTATCTAGTTCAATTAGGATATTGATTTGATTCTATTTCAATGCTCGAGTCACAGCATCAATTGGGCTCAAAAGTGCCTACTGCCAAGTGATTGAAGAAGAGGAGTAGAAGACTTTTAAAGGAACTCAATTTATGGAAGCATAATATGAGGTCCTCTAGCTTTAGAAGTCTATGCGCCCACAAAGTCTTCCGTGGGAATCAAAAATTGGAGAAACTTCACCTTTTGTTGTTATGTTAGTGGGCCATGCATATTGAAAAAAAAAAAAAAAAAAGGCTAAACCAAGAGATTGGTCAAAGTTTGTCTTAAGAGCTCCAAACCTAATGGAAAGCGATAAACCGAGATAAATTCTTGCAGGGATTACACCTGATTTAAAATTCAACATGGATATCCCTTCATGATGACGGCAATAATGAAAAGATTGCATTGAGATAAGAGTTATCTTTGCATCACAAGTCACCTAGAAAGTTGATGTCTAAAATCGGCCATTAATCCATAGGCTATGAGGGTTGGGATAATCTCAATTTTATTTTGGGCCGAATTATTGGCAAGGGAAAATCTTGCAATATTGCCAACTTGGGCCAAATTATGGGCAAGGGAAATTGCAATTGTATTGCCAAGTCATGGATCAAATGTATTTTTACAAGTTTGGAATTGAGCCCAAATATATTCAGGTGGAGAGATTAATAGACCTAGCTTCTTAAAAGTCCATGATTAATTCATGAAAAAGAAAATTCAAGTACTTTAAGTTCCGCCTCTCACATGCAAATATTTGACATGTTTTTTCCTAAACCTTGGAGTAGGGGGCATTTGCTGGCGATTAAATTTAATCCAATTAAAAATTAACAAGTGTAAATTAAAATATTAAATACTAATTAGTTTTTCTATTTTATATTTTGGAATTTTCTAAATTTAATTCCAATGTTAAATAGTTAATTTTAATTGATATTTCAATATTTATTTTACCGGCGAATGAGACGTCGCCACGTCTCAATATAAAGTGTCCCGACCAATCAAATCAAGTTGTACACTCTGAAAGTTCAAAAATCAATCAAACGGTGACAAGTGGCGCATTTGGTTACTTGGACTAATCAAATCATGACACGCAAATAATATTTTTTCTCTTTAAAAATATTTATATTAGAAAGATAAATACCGAAAAAGTTGCTGACAATCCGAAGACCCTGCAGAAACGCCAACAAATAGGGATCATTTGAAGCTCAAAAGCAGATCAAGAAGTCTTCCAGAGCAAGAGAAGCCAAGAAGACCCCGAAGTTCTCTCAAGTCAAGTTCAAGAAGATTCGTGAAGATCCAGGCCAAATTCCCGGTGTTCTTCCAAATCAAATCCATGGTGATTTTGGCGACACTCAAAGCGTTATTCGCGAAAATCATCCAAATAAGGCGTTTGATCTGCAATCAATGTGTCAAACCAACAAATCGACGTTTTTCCCAAGTCAAATTCAAGTCAAATCCACGGTGTTCACGGCATTCTTCATGGTATTCATTGAAATTTCTGGCGTTGGATTCGTAATCAAGCTACAAAGCCTACGAATCGCATTATTAGATGCCCAAGTCAAATTCAGAGAAAGGAATCAGGGGATTAATCTTTTTGAAGATTATAGTCCACTAAATTTTATTCTTTTTTCTTTATAATATTTTTCATATATTTTTTCTTGTCTTGTACTTGTTCGTTTTACAGATACGAAATTTTGTGTTAACAGTAACAAAATAAAAAATTAAATTACACACGTTATAGTACTTATGTATAACAGATAATAGTTAGGGTTTTTCTCATGAGATAGTTCTTTGTTAAGTCTAATTAAATCGAAAAATCCCTTGAAATAAAAATTAATATAAAAGATCCTATGAAATGCGAAAACTACTAGCAAAGACCCTCGACATAAAAGACCCTGTACAATGTGAAAACTAACAGTAAAGACCCTCGACCGAGAGTGTAATTTACAAGTGTCATTTTTATATGTATGAAAGTGTTTTAGGCTTGCAAATTTACCCTTTTAACCTTGAGTTAAATTTACAAATTTTCCTGTGTTAATTCTACTTATCACAAAAAATCCCGTATTAAAAAAAAATTAATCTGAAACCTCTTACATTTTTAAAAACTAGCATACCGCTCCGCACATACCACAACTCCCATGTCTTACAAATTGATCGTAAATGCGTGAAATTTTAAAGGTTAGGGTTTCAATTTTTTCCCTTTTTTATTTTTTGGATTATGTTTTTCCCTCTTTTAAAGATTCAAAACGTATTGCTATTATCCAATTTTTCAAAAAAAGGTAAAATTAAAAATTCAAAAAGGAACCCTAAAGGCAATGTGTTAATTGTTAAAACCATAAAGGGTTTTAAACTAATTTTTTTAACATAAAGTTATTTGTGCTAATGCAAATTACCACATGAGGTTTTATAAATCCAACTCTAATATTTATGCACAACATTCGATATTTTTTACATTACAATCATAAAAATAAAAATAAAAATGAGAGACTAAATGAGTAATAAACTTGAGTCTGAAATTTTTATCCAAACAGAATTGAACAAATACACTTGCCTCATTAATTAAACATTACATCAACCTAACACAGTCAAATGAGGAGTGCTCCAAAAGACTTGTCCAGACCGCGATGGTGATTATAACAGCATTATCTTCCTTTCAACCACTAAAACTCTAAAACAGAATGCTATCAATAATGATCAATACAACAAATTATAAAATTTGCAACTATTTTTTTTGCTACAATATATTTTTCGTTGCAATTAGTTAAGCCTTCTCCCTGGAGAGCTTTGCTCAGCTTATAACTTCCGGCACCTCTCTCTCTCTATCCCTCATTAAAATGTTTCGTAAGGTCACGCAAATGGATCATGCACAGTACACCCAAAAGCTGTGTATTGTTCTCAGTCTTTTAACCTTTTGCAAATGTGCTCTGGCAGCTGATACACTTTCTCCGGGCCAAACCCTTGCAGACGGCGATGTAGTAGTTTCTCCAGGCCAAATATTTGAGCTGGGCTTCTTCTCCTTGGGGACATCCACGAGTAGGTTCTTGGGGATATGGTACAAAGCTACACCGGGTGTCATTGTGTGGGTTGCAAACAGAAAAAACCCGATTGTCAACTCAAAGGGATCCTTGACTCTAAGCAAAAACGGCACGCTAGTTCTCAGCACAGCTCATAGCAGAATTATATTGTCGTCCAATTCATCTGGGCCCGCGTCAAATCCAATTCTGCAGCTCTTAGATACAGGAAACCTGGTTATTGTAGATAAATCCACAACCATTTGGCAGAGCTTTGATTACCCGAGCGACACGAGGCTACCGGGGATGCAGATGGTGCAAAATCCTGATCATGCTCATCTGGATAAATATTTAACATCCTGGAGAAGCGCTGATGATCCATCCACAGGACAATTCACTTACAGGATTGAAAACCATGGATTGTCTCAAATGGTTATTCTGAAGGGTACTGAAAAACGGTACAGAAGTGGCCCCTGGAATGGGAATTTCTTCACTGGGCTTAGGCGGTTCTATGTTTCAGGTTACAGAACCGAAATAGTTTACAAGACCGGCAGGTCGCTTATTCTGTCAGACTCTTACAATGAATCATTAGCCACCAGAATGGTTGTCAATTATTCAGGCATGGTTCAACGCTACATAATGAACGAACAGAGAGACGCATGGAGCCTCGTCTTTCAAGTGCCAGGTGACTCGTGTGACGATTATGGTATGTGTGGTCCTAATGGTGTCTGCAAAATTTACAAAACACCAGTGTGTGAGTGTTTGAGAGGATTCGTGCCAAAATTACAAAAAGAATGGAGCATATTCAATTGGACCAGTGGATGCACTAGAACTATACCATTAGGCTGCCAGAAGGAAGATGGGTTTCTTAGGGTCGAAAGAACCAAGTTCCCAGATTCACTGAATTTCCGGTTAAACACTAGTATGAGCGCTGGTGAATGTCTTGATGAGTGCTTAAAGAACTGCAACTGCACCGCTTATGCTGCTCCGTACTTGGACAATAGTAGCAGTGGCTGCTTCATGTGGTTTGGAGACTTGATTGATGTCAGGGAGTACTCTGGGGAAGTCAAGTCAAGTATCTATCTACGCGTGCCTGTTTCAGAAATAGGTAAGGGAATCCAGTTAATTTCTAATGAATTACAAAAAGTCTCTTATAAGATGTAAGTCGTAAGACTAGTAGAAACAAACGGGAAGAATAGGGAAGAACATTAATGTTATGTTTGGAAGAAGAATTTTGGTCAGGAAAAGTAGGACTATCATTCGAAATAAAGAAAAATTTGTCCTTCCTATTTTTCTTACCAAAATCCAAGAACCAAACGTAACGTCAGGAAAAGTTGTGCCTATATGTGGGGTGTTTGCAACAGGTCCTGGAATAGGAAAAAGAAAAAGTTTAAGCAGCAATTATAAGTATAATTCGATTTGCTGCAAGCTCTTGCATTGCTTGAAATGGACTAATAACAGCACAACCTAAAATCAGAAGCTGATAATGAAACTGAAAAGCACTTTTCAAAAGCTGCTGCAAAAACCGTTTACTAAATCTGTCTACTAATGGTTGATTCTTTATTGACAGATCGGAAGAAGAAGAAAACTCCTGCAAGGTTCATACTTGTAGCAACTGCTTCTGGTTTTGGAATTCTTGTCTTGAGCTTTTGCGCTGGAGTCATACTTCTGAAGATGAAACGCAAGAGACAAGGTTACATTATTGATCCTTTCAATTGCTTGACATACATATCCTAAGGATTCATTGTCGTTAAGTCACACTAAAAGAAGCATTAGGAAAGACCTTAACACAAACTTATAACTCTTTGACAGCTTCTAAGAAGAAAAGGGAAGACTTAGAATTACCTCTGTTTGATTTGGCAACCATTGCAGCAGCCACAAATAACTTTTCAAGAGAAAACCTGATTGGAGAAGGTGGTTTCGGTGCTGTTTTCAAAGTAAAGTACCAATTATGCTTACAGACGCATAGATAAGTACTTCTGTATTAAATAAAAGGTCCTTCTCTAGTTCTCTTAAGCATTTGATTTTTCCTTTGATGGTTACAGGGGAACTTATCAGCAGAACAATTAATAGCAGTAAAAAGAATGTCAAGAACTTCTGGACAGGGTCCTAAAGAGTTCAGAAACGAAGTTATTCTGATTGCCAAACTCCAACACAGAAACCTTGTCAGAACTTTGGGGTGTTGCATTGAAGGAGAGGAGAAGATGTTAATCTATGAATACATGAAGAACAAAAGCTTGGACTATCTCATTTTTGGTTAGATCCATCCTTTACTGCTTCCACAAGTTTGTAGCAAATTATCCTTTTTACAGTTTTCATCTGCTCTACATATCTAAACCAGCTCAGACAAAAGATTTATTCTTAAAACTCACTTGCAGATCAGAACAGAAGTGCATTATTGACTTGGCCAAAGCGTTTTGATATTATTATGGGGATTGCACGAGGTCTTCTTTACCTCCACCAAGATTCTCGACTAAAAGTTGTGCACAGGGACCTGAAAATGAGCAATGTTTTATTAGACGAGAACTTAAATGCAAAGATTTCAGACTTTGGTTTAGCTAGAATGTTGGAAGGGGATCAAACTGCTGCAACAACAACACGAGTGGTTGGAACATAGTAATTTCCATCTCAGTACATAGTGGTGTACATATATATACACATACATACATGTGTAAATAGATGAATTAGTTTCTTAGAAATCTAATTAACAAACGCCTGTTTCAGTGGTTACATGTCTCCAGAGTATGCATTTGATGGAAAGTTCTCCATCAAGTCTGATGTTTTCAGCATGGGAGTTGTTATATTGGAGATAGTGAGTGGAGAAAAGAACAGAAGTTTCAGGCATCCTGATCACTGCAGGAACCTTTTGGGACAGGTGAATAGTAAATTCTTACTGTCATAACAAGTAGTACTAAATAGTCGAACTTCCTACCAAAGGCCTTATAACAAACACTAAAATGTAAATGCACCTCCACTGTCGCAGGCATGGTTACTCTGGAAGGAAAACAGAGAGTTGGAGCTAATGGATGCATGCTACAAAAATTCGTATGTGGAATCCCAAGTAAAGAGGTGCATTCAAGTCGGCTTGTTATGCGTTCAGAACTTACCAGAAGATAGACCTGTAATGTCTTCTGTGCTTCTAATGTTAAGCAGTGAGGATGCAGCCTTGCCTCAGCCCAATAAACCAGGATTTTTCTTGGAAAGTAGTTCAAATCTGTCAAGGAGAAATATTGAATCAACAAGTAAAGAGCCCAGTGTTGGTGCAATAACCATGACGGAAATATTAGAAGCCAGATAGTTTGCTTTTAAACTAGAACAAATCCATTTCTGCTCATCCCCGTATTTTTCATGTCTATTGTCTGTGGAGTTCAAATTCTTTTCTTTACTGTCCATAGCATACGAAAAATGTTCAAGTTGGTTTGACAAATGAGCTCTTTCTGGTTGACATGAATTGTGGACTTTCAGTTTTCAAATTCCTTTCCTGTAGACATCATTGTAATATTAGAAGACTTCAGCTTCTTTCACTAAAAGTATATGTCCTAAAAAATAAGCATTTTTTAATGATTTATTACAAAATGTGTATTTAAATCAAACAATAACATACATGACAACAATCTCAAAGTACTAAATTTGTCTAATTCCCAAATGTGATGCTAACCGTTTACATAAATCTTTTGTGAGAAGGGTGCCATCCTATTCTTTCATCACAAGACAACGATTGAACTTGGGCATGTTAAGACTTCCAAATAGTCTGCAATATGATTTGAGTAATCAGTTAAGTTTGCCTATAATATAGCGAGACTTCTATTCCAGGGTTCCCAAAATTTTGTTTAGAGTGAAGATTAACTTTGTGAGTACTTCAGTTTCTACATGTTTATTCACAATAATATCATTGAGTAAAAAATTTAGAAAGTGTGTTAACAACAGGTGATGTATGTATATATGTATGAATACTATGATACAGGCAACTAGACTTGAGAGATCAAAGAATCACAGGCACTCAAAATATTTCAGTCCACAGTACTTTGAGCTTTAGGTATATATAGCTGGATGATCATCTGTATTGACTGATCAACTCATCCAAAAGGCAACTTAAATTCTTTTTTTTTTTTTTGAAGTTGGTGGAGATTAGATTTGAAACCAAGACCTCTTCTTTAAAAGCATAAGCTACTCGAGAGAATAGACATTAAACATTTAATATCTTTAACAATCTGCAAACCTCCAGGGAGATTCCATTGTTTGTCTCCTGCTAACAAGGCTGAGATTATGGATCGCCATATTATTTTCACCAAAGGAAGCAAAGACTCTCCCCCTTAGCATTCCTATATCAAGAATTACAATTCCACTTAGTGCAAACGTACGTACCAAGAAATGAAATCCTCATTAATGCTGATACAATAAACATATTTGTTTGGTCTCCATATTCAATTTCATCAAAATAACTGAAATCTCCACATCAGGAAGCCTTTTTTACAAGGTATTGCTGGCCATTTTGCAGCAGACAGCAAACAATAATTAACAAGGGACTTCTAACACTAGTGAAGTATCCCATCAGCATGATGAAGTTAGTAATAACAAAAAACTAGAAATCAGGATTCCAGGGCACAAACAGGATTTCATTTGTCCTTATTGTTTCATTTTCTGGGTCATTCAAAGCACGCATTGACAAGTTGGGGCACATCCAAGAGTTCAGTTGAAAACTCAAGGATTAGTGCTAAAAGTTCCCAAAATGCAAAGTCAAGCAGCTAAGGAGGCTAAAACGGATGGATATAGAATACCAAATGAGGAACATAAGCATCATAAAAGCAAAAAACAAAGTCACACTATCGAACAGTAAACATAATGGAAGGATACAAGTAAGTAGTCGAGAAAGAATAATGTGGGTAATTAAGGTGCAATACGGATATATATAAACCAGAACCAAAAATTTACCCCCTATGCCAACTAAGAAAAACTAAAACTACAAGAAGGAAATTCCGAGCGAGTCGAAGCTAATGGACTAGAATTTCAACCTCCTGAATACACGGGGCACAATCAACAGATTTTCCAGTATAGTGTGCTTCATAAGAGTCTCAAGTAAAAGTTACTCCATGTTAACATATTTACATCGAAATCATTCTTGCAACAAAATCAAAATCGGGAAACGTTGGCAAAGTATACAGAACGAGTTCATCCCCACAGAACATAGTTATGAAAACCCAGAAAGCACATGCTATAGTGCGCCTTGAAGCAAGGCACAGCCCTTCTCTTTGATAGAGCCATGTGCATCATGTTTCTCAGAAGCACGCACTTTGTTTGCTTTCTAAGATATATAGCCTTGAAGCTCTAAGCGCAGGATTTGTGCACTTTATGGAAACACTAAGGTTTTTGCTAATAGGGCAGTGTCAGCAAACATATAATGCTTATATCTATTCTTTACTCTCCATTACTCTCCACACTGTCTCTAAACTGTTTGTATGCTTTATAACTGTTAAATTTTGTAAGCACTCTTGAATATCTTGATATATTGCCATATTATGGAAAATGCGGATATATTTTTCACATAGAGCACTTTATTTGGATAGAGCACGTGCTCTGCATTGTCTATATATGTGCTATACCCCAAGAGATCCTTGTGTTAATGGTGCTCCTTGAGCTCTTAACAACTGTGCTACGCAATAAATTCAGCATAATACATGAAAAGTTTAATGTTAACAACCAGGTGGCTAGGGCAGTTGTTGTGCCGTCAGAGTTTGGCATAACCTATGACACTAGAATGAAAGTACAGTTGGAAGCTCAACTGCAAGAAACTCTGGAACTCCATATTGGGCGAGCCTCTCTTTTGGCGCCAATCTAATTAGAAGTGCCCTAATATACGAATTACGTCTACACCTCTTGAGGTATAATATAATTATGGATTAATTTTTATAATTTTAAAAATTACAAATACATATTTGAGAGATATATAAATTTAATAAAATATATCCTTTGTTTGGGCGGAACATAATACCGAGTTGTAATTCTGTTGTTTTTCGGTAGAGTTTTGAAATGAGATTCGAATGATCTTGAGAAATCCAATACGTATAAGTTTTATATGTCAACTTTGAAAAGAAAGTAGTGATGGTATTGGATCATAGATGATGATGCACGGTGCTTCTTGTGGTTGTATATAATGACATTATTCTACGAAGGTCAATGGAATATAACAAAATGATTGAGGGGTTTTATCAGGCTCATCGAGTCACATCTCTTGATGGTCCCGTTGACTACAATGGTTACATAAAAGTTATCTATCGGATATCTTTATTAATATTTATAAGAATGTTCTAAATCTCGAATGCGTATTTGTAATTTTTGAAATAAGAAGAACTAGTTTGTAATTACATCATACCTCAAGGGGTATAAATATAATTTTCCCTATGCCATGTGTAATAAGTTTTAACTTTGATCTCTTTTAATCAGTGGACTTCTAATGAATGATAGCTTTGTTTGTACTACCTAATATTAACAAGTTTATACATCTCTTTTTAACCAGCAACATGCTAGGTATTTTATAATAATTTACCTTTTGTTATTTTGATTTATCAAAAATTTTGTGCTAATCTTTTCCAACTGCCACAATATGAGGGATGGGTGATGCAAGAATTAAATCCTGTTAAAGAGGGAAGTCATCCATTGTTGCTCGTTGAATCAAGCCTCCATTGATCTTATTTATTCATTTACTTTTTTATTTTAGAATCCACATGCATCATCTCATTGTTTGATTCATTTTTTTTCTTTTTTTTTAACTTTTCTTTCTTTTTTTTTTCTCTCATTTATGATTAGCGGTTTTGCTCACCGCAGAAAAAGATTAGTTAAATAATTAGAAATAAATGGAGGATAAGTGCATACATAAATTAGATATTATAATGAAATTAATAAAAAATAGAATAATAATCAACTAATATTTAATATTGTATCAATAATCTTATTTCTTAAATAATAAAGGAAAAGTTAGTTTTTGTATTAGGATACGTTAATATTTATCATTACGAAATATTTATTTATTCACTAATAAATTAAATAATAATTATATAACATTTATTTAATTATTTAAAATACAAGAACTTTAAAAGGACTATTATTTGATATTATTTTATCACAAATTTGTTGCTTATCTTCTGTAACTTTTCCACTTTCAGGGATTTATTCGGGAGAAGTTCTATAAACCATCATATATCAGTTTTCTTATTCAATTTTCTTTTAACTTCATTCGCAATTAAAAGTGCAAAACAATCGAGTCGAGTTGAACTTGAAAATTTTTTTCGAGCTCGAAAATCCTAATTTTGTAAGACTTGAGCTCAGCTCAGCTCGACTCGACTAAACTTGAATTTTCAAATAACTTAAGTAGTTCAAACTCGAAATTGAGTTTGAAAACTTTTATTTACTAAAATGACAAAAAAAAAATACTATTTAATTTTATTTTTCAAACCATTATTTGAAATTAAAAGTATAACATAAAATAATATAATGTAATAGCATTATGTAGTAACGTACATGTATATTACGAACATAGTAAATATATATTACTAAAATATTATATATTCATAATATAAGATATATATTATTAAAAATATAAACAATATTAAAATAAAGTCTCGATCTGAGCTTTGAGTCTAGATACAAAAAGTTCAAGATCGACTTGACATCCAACTCGAGCTCGAGTTGAGCTACCTCGAGAAGCTCGAGAGCTAGCTCGACTCGTTTGCACTCCCCCCACCCCAAATTTGTGAATACTGTTTCTATTTAATATGTAATACAAGGTAGTTAAATAATGAAAAATGCCTAGAAAAAACGTACATATGTAGATTAGTTCTTATATAGAAATTGACATTTAAAGAGAATAATAATTAAATAGCATTAAATTTACCCGCCCAGCAATCATCTCTTGATCCAATAAGTTGGACATGTCAGACTTTATTTTTTTAAAATATTTGAAAAGAACAAGATGAAAAACAATAATTTTATTATCAATGAATTGATTATTGATAAGTTTCTATGCATAAATTTTAAATTTTGAAAATTAAAATTTTAAACACTTTTAATTGATAATAATTTTGTGAAAGATTTGACTGCATTGGCTGATAGTGGTGCAGATTTAAATTGTATCCAAGAAGGAATAATTCCACCAAGGTATTTTCATAAAACTACTCATACTTTAAGTTCTGCTAATGGTCAAAAGATGCAAATTAATTATAAATTACCTAAATCTTTTATTTATAAAAATAAAACATGCATACCAACTAGTTTTTTATTAGTAAAAAATATTACAAACCAAGTTATACTTGGCACACCTTTCTTAAAGAAAATATTTCCATTAAAAAATGTTGATGAAAAAGGTTTTATTGGAACATTTGAAAATAAAGAAATTAATTTTCAGTTTATAACTGAACCTTTTACAGGAATTTTAAATGAAATTAAATATTTAATTCTTGCAAAAGATAAGCAATTAAATTTTCTCAAAAATGAAACAAACATTTTAAATGTAGATGAAAAAATTAACAATCCTAAACTTCAAGAAAAAATTAAAATGTTAATAAATGAGTTTTCATTACAAATCCGTAATGATCACTCAAATGCTTTTTGGAATCATAAAAAGCATATAGTTTCT
>CM047881.1:9036544-9077720 GCA_026212405.1 Petrea volubilis | reverse complement strand
TTTTTTTTTTTTTTTTCTGATGGGTGTCGAATCCACCAAAAATAAATCATACTCCTCTAACTACAAAATTAATTTGTAGATAGAGTGAGAAGGGTCGATCCCACAGGGAATAACTTATCGACTACTTTCTAAGACAACCAAGCGACAAAAAGAAAGTGAAACAAGGGGGGGTTTTAAATGACAGGTTAACAAAAGCAAGAAAGAAAACAAAAGGAAATTTATAAAAATAAAGACTCAGTCAAGGGTAATTCTTCACACAACGTTTTTATAGATTGATCATTGATTCAAAAATAGCTTTCAATTCATGCAATAGATTGATTATAGCCTTCAGAAAACCCGTCCAACCTAATCTTTCCTTAAAAATAGACTAGACATGCAAACGCTATGAATAATCCCTAATTAACGAATAACCCTAGTCCAACGATAGGATTTAACCCATTAACAGCATTAAAAACTAGAAAGAGTCAAATCCTAGCTAACAAACCTACAAACGTGGTTGCTCGAAACTAGATTGTGTATTTTTCATAATATAACGAATTATACCACTTTCCACTTGTGTTGACTCAATCAAACAAATACGGATTCGATTTCCTCAACTGGAACTATGAAGTTAAATTAATTGAACAATGGGCCCTAATTGCACAACTAACAAAACATCAATAAGAGATAGAGTTTTCCCAAAAAGCATAGAAAAATACACAAATACTACATAAAATTAAAAGACAAGCAAACCGATTAGATCTCACAATCCTTGAAGAAAACGTTGGCTCGAATTACTCCTTGACTGAATAAAGTAGTTTAGTCACGCATTGCCATAATAACAACTAGAATAAAAATATAAAAGCTGGAAATTCTAAAGGGAAAAACTAAGAACTAGAACAAAAGATAGAAAATCCAAGGTGTCTAAACAAAATGATATCATCGGATATATATAGGGTTCAAACCCTAAATCAAAATCCTAATAGGGCTAGGATAATTTTTTGGCAAATTCTAACAAGTAGAGAATTTGTTTCCAAGTCAAATTTTTGCCATATCAAGAATTTTCTTTTCCATTCCCGCGTAGGATTTTGAGCCCATAAGGCGTGAGCACGTCTTGTGCGACGAACATGATTATTTCCAGATTTAGCCCTCTAGCTTCCTTAAACGACATCCCTCTGCACTTTTTACCATCTTTTGACCCATTTTTGGCTCCTTTTTATCAATTTTCACCTGTGGCAAGTAAGAATTAACTTTTGTGAAATTTTAACTAATTTAAGATCCAAAGTTAATCAAAATAAGAATAATTGAAGCCTAAAATTAGGTAAAAATAACATACTATCATTTTCACATCATATTTACACTTTTATTTAGGATTTGACAGGTTTAATCGTGGTCTATTTCAAAGATACTACGTCCCGCTCCAGAGAGAAGCACTTGATAATTCTCAACAATGAAAGCGTGGCTATGGAGAAGGGTACTTTTTTTGGCAGTTATGCCCCCACTATTGGTCGGTACGCGAAGGAGTGACTGAAGTTGACGAACCCATTGCCCATAAAAGATTGGTCTCGAGAGGCTTCTTTGAACAAGACATCCAAGGTGTGGACTTTGCAAGCAACTCATCACAAGTAATCAAACGAGCCAAGATTTTTACCAACATTGGGTCAGCGTATCATAAAAGGCAAGGTCAAATGGGGAGATACCATTCAATTCACCAGCGAATTCCAGTATGTCGAGGGCTATTGGGAGTGGACGAAGGACATCCTCAGCCGATGTGAATCCAAGTTGGTGACAATAGGGATATACAACGCAGTGTATGCTTCCTTGTTCACGTATGACCATAACCCGGAGATCGTCAAGGCATTTGTGAAGCGTGGTGTCTAATGCCCAACACACTCCTGACTTCCTTTGGCAAGTTGTCAATATTGTTGTGGCATTTGCGTACCTTGGCGGGCCTTCTAGTAACGGGACTTCTTTATGACGAGGTGGTTTCTAGTACCATAGAGTTGAATGCTGTTGACGAAAGTGGGAAGAGATTTATTCCTCGCTGCTGCAAGTACTTGTTCACGCCTTCCACCTACTGCAAAGGAATGCCGATAGAGGTCAATGTTCTCCAGTCGCCACCTACAATTTTGTATCTATAAAACAAATAAGAACAAGACAAGAAAAAAAATATATGAAAAATATTTTAAAGAAAAATAATATAATTTAGTGGAAAATAATCTTCGAAAAGATTAATCCCATGATTCCTTTCTCCGAATTTGACTTGAGCCTCTAATAACGCGATGCGTAGGCTTTTTAGATTGATTACGATTCAAATGCCGGAAATTTTGATGAACACCATGAAGAAACGTTGTGACCAACGTGGATTTGACTTGAATTTGGCTTGGGGAAAATGCCGATTTGCTGGTACGACACCTTGACTGCAGATCAAACGTGTAACAACCCCAAAATCCCTTTATATTTTATTAAAAATAAATAATAATTTTCACATAAAATTTGTACCAAATACAAGAGTTACAAAACTTTATTCTATTTACACTACGCAAAACATTATCAAAGTATATCGTGAGGTAATACGAAATATGCATCAGAATATTAACAATAATTCTTCTAGTAAAAGGCCTCAAAGGGTTCTTCTTCCTCTATCTCATTAGTGGTGACCTCGTGTCCATCTATAATAAGCATATAACCCACAATCAACACATAGTTGAGTAGAAACATCACTTAATCACATAAGGTGCTCGTGTGTGTGATTAGCACATTAGTTGCACACATAACATATATGGTTGTACTTTCTACCTTTGTTGTCACCCGACAATGGCCCTTCTGACTACCTAGGCCGATATATATACAACCAGCACATTTCTCCCGCCTGCCTTATGCTCCGGTGGTCGTACCCTGGGCATACGCATAATATTTTCCTACGACCATCTTTCTTGAGAGTAATAATCACATATTAAGCATAAACTGGATTAACTCCTATTATAATTATACTTCTAGCATGATAGTGTTACTCAGCCTCCATTAACAATTATTCAAGAAAATATCATGTCATAAGAATTATGCCTAAGTTAATCATAAAATAACCACTTATGAAAATCACTTCAAAAATAAACTAGCTATTAAACAAAGAGCATTGAAGCATGCTTTTATCAAGAACTTTTACTCAAGAGCATTGGAACAAGCCTAAGCAAGTACTTTTACTCAAGGTGAATATAAATAACACCTCTACTTATGGGATTAAGCAGGGTTTCTACCTTTTCTTCTAAAAGTGTGGTGTAGGAAAAGGGTAGGAAAATGGTGTTTTTGGAAGAAAATTGAGAGAGTGTTTGTGTGTGGTGTGACGGCTCGAAACTTCTAGCTAATTATGAAAATACCCGATTTATAATTTTTGCACAAACATGCCACTTTTCTAAAACAATAGTAAAACCAACCCATACTTTTATTCGAAAATCCAAAAGTACACATAAGTTTATTATTACATGATCGTGACTACAAAATAACCTCGATCCTATAACATGCATAACTAGCCAAATGCTTCGAACCGTCTTCCTATGTCTTCTTCGCTAGTAACTCCGTTCGTCTCAAGATCGGCTAAAACATTACATGAAACACGTCAACAACACGGTGAGTAGAAACTTTGCAAATAACATAAGGTGATCGTGTGAGGTTTGTGCACAATATCACAGAAATTTATGAACATAAATAACATAATTTCACATTTGATTTCTTCCACCTCGACGGGTGGCTACCTTATAACTTTGTGCCGATTTTCCCAACCAAACACTCCAATTCCCGACCAATCACTCCGGTGGTCATATCCCGGGCATATGCCGATTTTCCTACGACCCACTTCAGTACGTAGACACCCCGTCTATGCAAGGAGGGATTAGGCTACGATGGAGGGTCGAGAACTAATTTAAGACCGACAAGCCCGACACCTCCCGGCCGAACTCGACCACGTCCACCCCTATTCACATTGGGGCCCATCATGCACACATAAACTTCATGTATAACACATAGTTTTACAGAATTTCAGTATGCTTTCACACTGATTTCACATAAATGAACATATTTTTCAACCTTTACGAACTGAAAATTCGCAGTCTGCAAATATTTACGTCGAGTAGAAAATTTCAGTTTGTAAGCACAGAATTTCTAGCCTAAAACCTTCTGGGATTTCACAAATATGTTTCTAATGTTATAAAATAAAGTTTTGGTTAGTAACATTCCGAGTTTTCAGCTTACGAGACTTGGAATTTTCAGACTCCGACGCAAAACGCTTAATTGCGCGACTGCTGGAATTTCCAGGCCCCGAAGCCGAACTTTACAGTTTTGGAAAAACTGTTTTTCCAGCTTATTATACACTGGAATTACAACATATAAAACAGGTTTTGAGTTTGGAAAATTTGGATTTTTCAGTTGTGCAAAAATAAGAATTTACAGCCTTGTAACAAATTTTTTCAGCACTATGAATGGTGTTTCCAGCAAGCTTTGAACTAAAAATTCACCTTGACAAACATGAAGTTTCAGCTTCTAACACATGATTGAAGTATTAAAAATGTATCAAACGTCATAATACATAACTTAAACATCATTTGAACATATTGCAAGCAAAATTTCAGCATAGTTTCAAGAAATTCAAGGGTAAGATGCACAAAAATCACTATAAGCATAAGACCAAATTCTCTTGTGTTCCCTAAGACCCAAGATGGAAATCAACTTGTGATCACCTCTTAGGGTCTAATGGGGATGAAATAAGGCTAATACTTTCATAAAAACCTAACCCTAACTTATGCCATAGGCAAGGTTTCTACCTTCTAGTAGTTGGGGTTCTTCTTGTAGTTTAAGAGTTGTATGGAAGTACAAGGATGAAAGTGGCTGAAATTTTGTGATGAAATTGACAAAAGATGAAGGTAAGAGTATGAGGGGGAGAGTGTGAACGTTTTTCAAGAGTGTGTGGGTGGTGTTTTTGTGTTTTCTTTGCCTAATACTTCTTATAATTAATAGTGTGAGAGATAGCATTAAAATATGATTGTGTCCTAATCTTAATCATTCTTACTTTCCAACTAAGTGTCCAACTAACAAGCCTAATTGGGTTAAGTGTTAGTCTAGGCTAATTTGGACCATACATGTATAACTACATCTAGAAGGGATTATACAAGTGTATATACACTTGTACATTGTCATCAATACTTGAGGGATGAAAACTTGAGGGTGATTTTCTACCAAGTATAAAACATTTTTATGTTTCCTATACCTTAAAAAAACGTCCCCCTCAGTGAAAATCTGAAAATTTATAAGTTTTTTTCTTATTTTACATTTTTATGGAAGAAAATATCATTTAGGGGTAGAAAATGCAATTTTAGGCTTTCTTTAGGGTTTTTCCAAAAATCTTCAAAATCTTATTACACAAAACCAAACATATATATATATATATATATATATATATGTGTGTGTGTGTGTGTGTGTGTGTGTGTATACTTATATTTTCATGAATTATATAGTTTATATGATGCTTAACTAGGACAAGAAATAACCCTAACTTGTACATTTGCGAAAAACGAACATGAAACACAAGGTATTAACATTATGAAAACATATACCTATAAATATAAAAAAAAACACATATAAATATATCTATACATAATGGGAGTGAGAATACGGGTCCTTACATGTGGAGTGTGATAGGGTTTTGTAGTGAGGAAAAGGGTGGATTTGAGGTCTAATTTATAGAGGAGTAAAGAAGGAATATCTACATATTATATCAAGATAAGTTTATATACCATACATTTGGATATCTATATATACACATCACTTTAATAACTACCTTGCATATATATGTGTCTGTGTGTGTGTGTGTGTGTATGTAGATATATATACCACCACTAGTGTGTGTGTGTGTGTGTAAATATGTTTATCACCGCTAATATATATATACATATATAATGTATTAGAGGAGACATTCTTGCAAAAATATTATAAAATATGATAAAAATCTAGAATTTATATTTACACTTAATTAAAATCTGAAAATATACATACAAATTCAGAAAATTCGAAAAACACATTATTGTATTTATAAAATTAGAAATTTATAATTTAATTTGGAATTTATGATTTATTTGAGGAAATTCGAAAATTATGGAAATTTAAATTCTAGTTTCGAAAAATGTATATATTCAAGAAATAATAGTCTAGAATATTTAATTATTCAATTTTTTTGAAATAAGAATAAAAGATGCATCTTTGGAAAATATAATTTTGTAGAGAGAGGAAATTTTCTATAATAAAAGAAAATAATTGGAAAACTTAAGGGTTTTAGGAAAATTATATCTATATATATATATATATATAATTGTAGAAGAGATAGTTAATTATAAAACTATATTTTGGTGGCAAAGGAATAGTACACATTTCTCTCATAAAATACTAAGAGATTAAGGGTTCCTAGTAGTTACCTTTCTTACCGCTAATTCATGAAAGTGACATAAATAGTTAAATTAATATAATGGAAGAAATATAAATAAATAAATTAACTAATTAAATGTATAAGTATTTATATATATTTTCTATTTTATATATATATATATATACCTAATAGTATTTTAGAAATGTAATATATATATATACCTAATATTATTTTAGAAATGTGAAATAAATAATTAAATCTAGTAGATATATAATTTTGAATTTGAAAATAAGTATTTCTATATTTCTCAAAAATTAAATGAAAAGTTACAATTAAATTTCATGATATGGAAACAATAATACCAATAATAAAAATAACAACAATATTTTCAATTTGTGGGAAAATAAAAATATATGCATCATAATTGGAAAAATGCTCACATTTTATGAAATGCGTGTCGTGTAATGCACATTTATTCACAAGAAAAAAAAATCATACAAAATTTTATATATCCTTTAACATAATGATTCACATAATAATGGTCACATAATTCAATAATAGGGTTTATCGGGTTGTTACAAAACGCCTTATTGGATGATTTCTGTGAAAAATGTCTTGAACATCACCTTAATCACCGTGAATTTGATTTGGAAGAAATACCAAAATGTGGGGCTAACACCTTAATTGCGGATTGAATGCGTTGATTTGATGACTTAATTTCGCGAAGAACACCGGAAATTTGGCCTAGATCTTCATGAAACTTTTTGAGCTTGACTTGAGAGAACTTCGGGATCTTCTTGGCTTCTCTTGCTTTGGAAGTCTTCTTGATCTTCTTTTGAGCTCCAAATGATTCCTATTTATAGGCGTTTCTGCAGGGTCTTCGGATTGTCAGCAACTTCTTCGGTATTTATCTTTCTAATATAAATATATTTAAAGAGAAAATATATTTTTTGCGTGTCATGATTTGATTGGTCCAAGTGATCAAATGTGCCACTTGTCACCGTTTGATTGGTTTTTGAACTTTCGGACTGCACAACTTGATTTGATTGGTCGGGACATTTTATATTGACACATGGCGACGTCTCATTCGCTGGTAAAATAAATATTAAAATATCAATTAAAATTAAATATTTAATATTGGAATTAAATTTAGAAAATTTCAAAATATAAAATAGAAAAGCTAATTAGTATTTAATATTTTAATTTACACTTGTCAATTTTTAATCGGACGAAATTTAATCGCCAACAATTACATCTTGATAAAGGTTCTTACTAAAAAAATTTCTGTCAAGATATCAAATTTAATTCTATCTATAAAAGTATTATCTTAATTTGGTTATTCGATTTAATATTTGTATATACATATATTTTTCTGTTTTGATTATTCATCAATCACATTAGGATTTTTCAGAAAAAAGTTATACGTCTGTAATTAACATCCGAATAGTTAAGATGGAACATACAATTTTAGTTTTACTCAAGAATTTTTTTTTCGTAATAGTTTTACTGATGATGTTAGTTATAGCACTACAATATTATTTTTCATACACTGTATCTTTCTTCTTTCACACAATTATTTATAGTTGTATCCATTTATTTCAGTTTTTTATAGGATGTGACATCTCATTCCTCTTGGCACTTTTATTTTATTCAGTATGATCCGGCTCTTTTAGTTTGTTTTCTCATTAATTTGTTCATAACTTTTTTTTTCCCTTTTTTTAAGTAATTTATCATGGATTATGACTTGCAAGTTCAATTTGCACTAGACCATCATAATTACTAATCGATTGAAAATAAATGATTACAATTGATAAATGAGAAGAAATATCAGAACCAAGTAGAAAAGAAGTAAACAAAGTTATTTGCTTTAGATTTTCTTTTTGTTGAACAAAATAAGGAAATTAAAAACAATGCACATAACAGAATAAAATTATCTTATGAAGTTAAAAATATGTTAATTATTAGATTGGATAGTGTTTATACAATGACTAAAGGTAGAAAAATTTATATTAACCCTATTTCATATTATTAATTGTTTTACCGTAAAATTTTGTTTCACAATACCTGTCATTTTGTGAAAACAAGACAATATTAAATGTAAGTTTTTCAAATTTATCCTCAAATTAAGTACTATTAGCACAATTTCTTGATTATTAATACTAACATTTAATAAAGGTAAATTGGTCACATAAAGTATAAAAATTATAACTATTACATTTTCTTTAATATGTGTGATACAATTTTAATCGACTATTATTATCAAATGAAAGTAGTATTAATTATTAAATAGTAAATGGTGAATGGAGTAAATATTTGAAGGGGGATAACTGACATTCACTCTAACAGTTTTCGTTTAATACACGAAGACCATTTGCCTAATATTTAGTTAATGAGATAACATAAAGGATGAGTTGAAGAAAACAATGACGGAGCCGCCGCCCGCCCCTCAATTTTTAAAAATCCATTTTTTTAGTATATCTATATTTAGAATTTTAAAATTTTTAGTATATATCCACTATATTTGTTTCTTTTGGAACAAAGAATAATTTGTTATTTTATTAGTATCATTTTTTGTATATTGTTTTCGATTATAACACTTCTAATCGGTCGTATACGCATAAATATGATGTATTTCGTTATTTTATATATTAATATTATATATTACCCTTATATTTATATATTTTAATAACAAATGATCTCCAAAAAAATTCGCCCCCCTCAATCGAATTCTTGACTCTGTCCTTGATCCCATCAAGTTTCCAGAGTTTCTACCACCTCTCTTGGCTTTGGCTAGCTATTGGAAACTACAACACTTACATAAATTAAATTTTCTTTCCCCTCCCACTTAAATCCAACAAATTAAGAAGAGTATAAAGATCTTTTAAGAAATTATTTGTCAATCTTCCAACGCCTGATTCTATATTTGTTTTTGTGTGATTTTTTTTATTCTTATTATTTTTTATTTTCATTCAAACCCATAAATTATTGAGTCTAAGGTGTATGATTGGACATGACAAGGTAATTGGAGAGTTCTCCTACACCCATGATGGGCTCACTAAATCCATTTTCTGTTGCATGGAGCATGATTGGATTGAATGTGCCTGTAACAGTTATTATTTATCCGTATCTAAATCTTCCAATTTAAAGTAATTTTTCCATGAGATTTGTCGGGATTTATTTATGGGCATGCATGACCTCCAAGCACAAACTCATATCAAGAAAAAAAACATTTTAGATTATAGAATTGGGGAGGTGCCGCATCCTGTACCACAAATTATGGCATAGGCTTGACCACTTGGGCCAACCTTAGGCGGGCACCCCTCCCAAGTGCAATGGAGGTCACCAACCTAGGCCATGGGTCTACTTGATCACCCATTGACCCCGTCCAGGTAAGTATGGATCTCTATGCACTTCTGGTTCATCTTATACGCCATCTTCTTCTTAATCTATACATTCCTACACGATGTGGGATCTTTTGTCTGGTATTGTTCTTCTGTTCTATCGAGTTCATGTTGATAAAGCTCAATATGATTGAAAGCCCAACATCAATGAATAGACCTTCCATTTAGCTTCAAACAATACTTTTTGCTCATAATAATTATTTTTGAATGAAAATTTTCATTCAAAATATAATACTTAATCCCCCAGTAACTTATGTTCTCACCCCAAAAGATGCAATCGTAAATAGAAAGATCTAATAAATTATGTTGACATTCACGACTTTATTAGTATGTTCTCCCCAAGTTTGTGTCCAATTCGCCGAGTCACTTGTAAGACTTGTACTCTTCACTAAAATTTTCACTTTTCGCTCCATTATCTGTAAATATTTAGTCTATGAGTCGTACTTTAATTTTGTGATTTTCGTAAGTGTAGTTTAACTTAATGATTTCTTTAAGTCCTGTTTGGTTTTACAATTTCTTCGGCCATAACATGAATTGAACAATTTGAAAAGTGAATTTAGATATGTTTGACTTGAAATACGTGTTTCAAATGGATTATCCAATAAAATCACTGACAAAATTGAACTAGCGATGTTTTGCACCATCATTTGTCCAGCAATCATGATAATTACTTCTTGGTGCCCAACTCAGGTCACCATCCGGCTCAACAATTTTATTATTATTATAGCTTTAACTTAATTAGCTTAGTCTTACACCCTTTCTTTTACATTTTTTTTCTTCTCAGATTTAGTGGGGTACGCCAGGCCATGGCAACAGTGCAGCGCCAATGTAACGCTTGAGAGCTCTAGCAACAAGCCTCTGTGATGGGCTCGACCTATAAATAAATTAATTTAATATAATGTGAACCAATGGCTCACGTATCAAATATTAAACTGATAAGAACAGATACTACACTTGATCTTAGCCAAAAGGCCGAGAAAGTATGCTTAACAATGTCCTAAGGTTTGCTGTTTAGATTGCCATCATCTAAGAGGCTAGCTATAAGCACCCGATGTGGAATTTTAACCAAAGAACAGAAGTGCTCTGTCTATCATCACGCTTTCTATTACGCTTGCCTAGGACTATAGCAACAATAAACTACAAACGATAAGAAAAAAACACAACGAATCTTACGCTTCAATTCTTGGACATGGTATCCCTGCTAGAAGATTTGTGGGCATTGGAAACACATCGACAACCCTTCAAAGTCCACCAATGCTGTTTCAATTTTAAGACAAAATAACACTACCATGTTTTGTACTGCTTCTAAAATTAGTCAGAATTTCAACTTAAAAGAATGATATTTGTAGCATGAGGCTAGTTACACTTCTGCTCGTGGAACGATAATATTTATGTTACCATTCGGAAATGCTTAATTTTTGTAGTAAAAGTTGGTAGTGGTTGAATTAAAAACCGCTCAAAGTTGCTAAAAGATTTTCTTTTAAAAAGGAAGAAGAAAGAAAAGGGAAAAAACTTAGAAAGCTACTAGAAGTAGGAGAACATGTTGTAGACAAATTAAATTTATGGCCAATTAAAGGCCGAAATGTGGCAAATAATATATTAAATATCATTATTATATTTTCTACTTTTATATTGGGAATTTAATTGAATTTAATTCCTAAATAAAATAGTTAATTAATTGATATTTTTATATATATTTTCTTGGCCAATCAAATGGTGCTAAGTGTCAAATTAGACTATTTTGGCAATAAATATAATATCTCACAAACATATATGCCAGATATTATTATTTTGGCAAATAAAATAATATCTTGCAAATATATATGCTAGGTATTATTATTTTGGCAAGAAAAATAATATCTTACAAACATATAAACTAGATATTATTAATTCAAGCAATTCAAATTACATCTTTTTATTAATGAAATGAATTGCTAGCAAATTTGAGCCAAGCAATCAAATTGCACCATCTTGTCAAGTAAACATGGCAAGAGACTTACCTCTACACCTATAACTAGGGTCTTCTCTACAACCCAAGGACACAGGCAGATACACATCGAAGCATAAGAAGTCTTCAAAGCAAGAGAAGCGAAGGAAATCCCGCGATTCTCTCAAGAAGATTCTAAGTGATTGAGTTAAAGTTGCCAGCGTTCTTTACGAAGATCATCAAATTCAGGCGTTTGATCCGCTATCAAGCTGTGAAGCCAGCGAATCAACATTTTTCCAAGTCAAATACGTAACGATCAAGGCGAAGTTCCCGACGTTCTTTACCAAGATCAATTAAATCAAGGCGTTCGATCTGCAGACAAGGTGCTAAGCCAGCGAATCGACGTTCTTTCCAAACATACATCAAGTCAAGTCAACGGTTTTTACGGCGTTCTTCACGGCATTCATCGAAAATCTTGGCGTTTGATTCGTAATCAAGCTACAAAGCCTACGAATCACGTTATTGAAGACCAAATCAAGTTCCAAGAGGATCAAACCAACAAATCCGCTCTGGAAGTGTTTGAATTTTCAAATTTTAAATTCGTGAAGGAAGAATCAGAGGATCAAGTTTAGAGATTGTACCCATTTTATTTTCAATAATTTCATTAAATTCAATTTGTACGATTTGTTTTGTCTTTTAATTCAATAGACTCAAAATTTGCGTTACAAATTTCTGGCATGCCTAGTGGGACCCTCTACCTCTCATCTCTTCCTTTTGTAAAAAATGTTCTTGAAGTATCAAGTGGCCGCCTACAAATCCACAAAGTTTGAGGTTGCCATTTCAGTAGTTTCAAGTTTTGTGGTTACTACGAGAAGCATGTCCAAGAAGTCTCAAGCATCTTCTGAGAAAACTATCTTGCTCGATAGCATCAAGAAGAGCCTACCACAACTCGTCAACACCAACGAAGATAATGGAGTTGATTCCGCGCCATCCACTCCACACTCAACATCAAGTTCTTCCAGTATAGCCCCTGCCATGGTGACAAATACAACAACATTGGAGGAACAACTTGCAAGTTTGACGAAGGCTATTGAAGGGCTCGCCAGGCACGTTCAAGAGCAAAATCTCAAATCACGAAGCTGATGAACAAGGTCGACCATGCTGAAGCTAGTCACATCATGGGGAGGCAGCTTGAAGCTCAAGATAAAGCTGAGACGTTTATGAAGCAATAAGAAAGGAGAAAATCTGTAGTACCAGAGTTGCAAGTCTCATCAGAGGGGTTGATTCCTATTGACCAGTTAAAGGAGTTCATCATGGGGACGATTAAAGATAAATTCGATAGAAGCTCAAGTCAACTATGTCAAATACGAAGCCATACACCCAAAAAATCGACAATTTGAAGATGCCAACCGGTTATCAACCTCCTAATTTTCAACAATTCGAGGGCAAAGGCAACTTAAAGCAACACATAGCCCACTTCGTCGAGACATGAAATAATGATGGAAACTTCATGGAGGAATTTGAGCCTCAATTGGAAAGATAGACTATCTGAAACGTCAGCCATTGAGATGTGTATTCAAGAAATGCACTGGGACCTCTGATATATTCTTCAAGGGATCTAGCCTAGGACATTTGAAGATCTTTTAACCAGAGGGCATGGTATAGAGTTGAGCATGAGCGCAAGTAGAGTTGATGGACCACCTGTCCAAGAACCTCGAAAGCCTAAAGAAAAGAAAGGCATAAAGAAAGGAAGCAAGTCTTTTTCCAAAACTCAAAGAGTCAATGGTAGTAAGCACGAAACCCATCAGATTGCAAGGGAAGACAAATCAAAAGGGTGAAGAAACAAAAGACGCCGCCCTCGAGAAAGGATGGAGAAGATCAAGCCTGAAAGAAAGACAGACCAAACAATATCCATTCCTTGACTCTAATGTCTCCGGTATATTCGATGACCTACTCAAGGCAAACCCCATCTAATTACCTGAAACGAAGAGACCCGGTGAAGCTGGAAAGACAATTGACCCGAAATATTGCAAATATCACCGCTTGATAGGTCATCCAATCCATGATTGCTTCGTGTTCAAAGACAAGGTGATGCAATTAGCCCAACAAGGGAAGATTTCACTTGAAGAAGATAGTGCAGCGAGAAACAGGGTCATAATCCAAGCTGCGATAAATGCACATGAGGAGGATCATGAAGTATGCCACATGACAAGCGAAGACGAGTACACTGACGATGTAGCTGATGATTGTATGGCGGTGATGTCCTTCACGGATGAAGATTTGCTCTTTGGCTCTAAGCCTCATAGCAGGCCATTGTTTGTGACTGGCTATGTTCGCGAGCAAAAAGTGAACAAGATACTGTTCGACGGTGGCTTCGCCGTCAATCTCTTGCCCTTGCACATGATGAATGAGTTGGGGATCTCTACGGATGAACTTTCAAGCAATCGTCTGATGATCCAAGGTTTCAACCAATGGGGGCAGAGAGCTCTCGGCATCATAAGGTTAAAATTGCGAATGGATGATATGTTGTCAACTGCATTGTTCCATGTGGTCGATGCCAAATCATCATACAACATGTTGCTTGGTCAGCCTTGGCTACATGAAAATAGAGTAGTTTCTTCCATTTGGCATCAGTGCTTTAAATATTATCGAGAAGGTGTAGTGAAGAAGGTGCTTGGCGATGGCAAACCTTTTACTGAAGCCGAAGCACATCTCGTCGATGCTAAGTATTGCCCTAGAGATGCCGAGAGTGCAAAGATAAAGGAAGACTTGACATGTGAGGAGTCCAAGCCACAAGACGATCACTGTAAAAAGAACAAAAGTATTGCCCCGATCCCAACAAACCATGATCGAGAAGGCGAGTCATCCGGCACTGGCTTAGAGTCGTTTAAAGAGTTGATATTGCCTCTTACAAAGCTCGATATAAAGAAGCCGTTTGCTCAGCCACTCAAAGTATTTATTCGTCTGATGCGAGAAGCTGAGGTGGAGCATGGGAGTCTAATGGAACTTGAAAATGTAAAAGGCTTTGACCCAAAAACATACAAACTTTTAGTCAAAGCTGGATATAGTCCCGAAGAGAGCCACAAATTAGGAAGACTCCCACCGACACCAACCAAGGCACGTGGATAAGGTCTCAAGACAATACAAAAGATACTGAAGGAAGGTGGGCACGCCATCTCAAATTCGTGACAAGGACTTGGATTCACCCCACAAGCTCCTATTCATATTGCCATCAAGAGAGCAAGTAACAACTACGTGACGGAAGGCGAACTTTCATCAAATGATGGGAACAAAAGGGGAATGCCAAGAATATCAGTCTTTGAAAGACTCGAGCCTTCTAGAAGGATTGCACATAGAAGAAAAAAGAGTCTAAAGTACAGTAAGAAGGTCGAGACTCAGACTAGCTAAAGATTACGAAGTCTCATTCCTTCCCGTATTAAGTGAAAAACTACTTTTGCCATATCATGTGGCATAGTCTTAAAGGCGAATGGCAGACCGTTTCACATGTGCCCAGAGTAATGAGGAAGATGATAAAGAAAGCGTGGCATAATGGCATAAAGTAATGAGGAAGATGATAAAACTACTTCTTGTTACTACCTTTGTGATGTTGCACACCAACCAGCTCACCAAAGTACTATGGACCACTTGTTCAGGCATATTATCAAACTTATCAGAGATAGCCATATCAAGGCAGGTGATGCCATAAGGACGTTGCGAGTAACCTAGGTCAGACGGATGAACAACCAAATCAGGGAATGCATAATCTTTGAAGAGAGTGAAGAAGATGTTGTGACAACATACCATGTCACCTCGACCGAATAAATCCCAGAAGAGGACACCGAATTTGCTCCCCCTGAGCTCGAAGAATGAAGGTATTAAAGCTACAGTTGATGAATTGAAAGAAATCAACATGGGAGATGCTGACAACCCACGACCAATTTGCATTAGTGTACTACTAACTACTAATGAGGAATAAGCTTACATCGGGCTTTTAACCGAATTTGAAGATGTGTTCGCATGGTAGTACAAAGAGATGCCTGGATTAGATCCAAAGGTAGCAGTTCACCACCTTGCCATTAAGAAGGGAGCTCGTCCAGTGAAGCAAGCCCAACGTCGATTTCGACCGGATCTATTCCCTTTGATTGAGGCTGAAGTGAACAAACTCATTGAAGTCGAGTTCATTCAAGAAGTCAAGTACCCCATGTACATATTAAGCATTGTGCCAGTGAGAAAGAAAAATGACCAAATTCGAGTCTGCGTCGATTTTAGGGACCTAAATGAGGCGTGTCCGAAGGATGATTTCCCGCTACCCATAGCTGAGCTTATGATCGATGCCACTACAGGTCATGAAGCATTATTATTCATAGATGGATCATCGGGGTATAATCAGATACGCATGTCACTGAAAGATGAAGAACTGACGGCGTTTCTCACTCCTAAAGGTATATATTGCTATAATGTGATGCCCTTCGGCCTAAAAAATGATGGCGCCACTTGTCAAAGAGTGATGCAGAAGATTTTTGATGATATCCTCTACAGAAACATAGAATGCTATGTAGACGACTTAGTGGTAAAATCCAAAACGCAAGAGGATCACCTCCATGATCTCAGAATGGTCTTCAAACGTTTAAGAAGGTATCAACTCAGAATGAATCCACTGAAATGTGCATTCGGAGTTTCATCAGGTAAGTTTCTTAAATTCATCGTCGGTTATCGAGGCATAGAGATTGAGCAGGCAAAAATCGATGCGATCTTGAAAATGCTTGAACCTCGGGATATTTATGAGTTGAAAAGTCTACAAGGGAAATTGGCTTATCTCTGACGATATATCTCAAACTTAGCTGGTCGATGTCAACCATTCAGCCGCTTGATGAAGAACGGTACTCCCTTTAAGTGGGATGATACATGTCGCCATGCCTTCGACAGCATAAAGGCGTACCTGATGAAGCCTCCTGTATTGGTTGCACTAGTGCCCGAGCGACCTTTAATTCTCTACATCGCTGCTCAAGAACATTCTCTTGGAGCCCTGCTTGCTCAAGAAAATGACAATGGAAAAGAAAACGCCTTGTATTACTTGAGAAGAATGATGACGCCAAATGAGTTGAAGTATTCACCAATCGAAAAGATTTGCTTAGCCCTTATCTTTGCAATTCAGAAATTGAAGCATTACTTTCGGGCTCATATTGTTCACCTCGTCTCAAGAGCAAATCCACTGAAGTACGCCATTTCGAGACCAGTCCTTTCTGATAGGCCTGCCAGGTGGTACCTTCAGCTGCAACAGTTTGAGATTGTGTAAGTGCCTCAGAAGGCGGTGAAAGGTCAAGTTCTAGATGATTTTCTGGCCGACCATCCTATTCCTGCTTAATGGGAATTGTCTGACGATCTCCCCGATGAAGACACCCTTATGATTGAAGTCACTCCTCCATGGAAGATGTACTTTGACGGAGCTTCTCATAGAGAGGGGGCAGGCGCCGAAATGCATCACTTCAAATGGTGAGGTACTCCCGTATTCTTTTACTCTGACCTAAAATTGCTTAAACAATGTTACCGAATATCAAGCTCTTATCCTCGGTTTGGAGATAGCGGTAGACATAAAGCAGCTTCACCTCAAAGCATATGGAGATTCTAAGTTGGTAGTCAACTAGTTGAATGGGTCATATGAAGTGAAAAAGCCAGAGCTGGTCCCATACTTTGATTATGCCAGAAGACTTGTTGGTTGGCTTGGCAATGTAACAATTGAGCATGTACCGAAAAAAGAGAATAAACAAGCTAATTTTTAAGAAAACTCGCTTCCACCCTTGCGATGAATGAAGAGAAAGCTCATGTGCCGATATGCAAGAATTGGGTGGTGCTGCCGATATTTGATGATGAGGACAGTGAAGGAGTAGAGAATCACGTCGTGGAAGTATTTGAGGTCGAAAAGGAAGATTGGCGCCAACTATTCGTAGATTACTTGAAGTACGAAAGGTTGCCAGATGATCCGCACAGAAAGGTTGATATGAGATGGTGTGCGGCTCACTTCATTTACTATAGAGATACACTCTATCGACGCTCGTTCGATGGAGTCTTCCTGAGATGCTTGAGTGAGGAAGAATCCATTCACGGTATGGATGAAGCTCATTCCGGAGTTTGCGGTGGTCATTAGTCGGGCCCAAAATTGCATTTTCGAATCAAAAGGATGGGCTACTATTGGCCGTCAATGGTAAAAGACTGCATGGACTATGTGCAAAGATGTCAAGCTTCCCAGTTCCATGCGAACTTTATCCACCAACCGCCTGAGCCATTGCACCCTACAGTGGCTTCATGGCTTTTTGACGCTTGGGGATTGGATGTGGTAGGTCCCATGACCAAGTCTTCAGTGGCACACTTGTATATCTTGGCAAGCCACAAATTACTTTTCCAGGTGGGCTGAGGCAGTGCCCCTCAAAGAAGTAAAGAAAGGAAATGTTGTTGACTTCATCCGCATCAACATCATATACCGTTATGGGGCTCCACGATACATAATCACTGATAATGGGAAACCTTTTAGCAACAGTCTGATAGACAAGCTTTGTGAGAAGTTCAACTTTAAGCAAAGGAAGTCTTCCATGTACCTGCCGCCAATGGTCTCGCCGAAGCATTAAACAAGACTTTATGCAATCTATTGAAGAAAGTGGTTACAAAGTCAAAGCGAGATTGGCATGAAAGGGTTGGAGAAGTTTTATGGGTGTATCGAACAACTTACAGAACGCCGACACAAGCAACTCCTTATTCCTTGGTGTATGGCACTGAAGTAGTTGTCCACCTCGAGCAGCAGATTCCATCACTGAGAATAGCTGTGTAGGAAGGTCTAACTGAAGAAGATAATGTACGCCTACGTCTTGACGAGTTGGAAGCCCTTGATGAGAAGAGGTTGGAAGCACAATAGAGACTTGGGTGTTATCAAACTCGTATTTCCAGAGCATTTAATAAGAAAGTAAAGCTACAATCTTTTCGAGTGGATGATTTAGTGCTTGCTGTGAGAAGGCCCATCATCACAACTAATCGGACTGGAAAACAAGTTCACCTCCAAGTGGGATGGCCCTTATGTTGTTAAAAAAGCCTACACCAATGGCGCATACAAGTTAGTCGTCCAAGATGGCTTGAGGAATGGCCCCATAAATGGAAAGTTCTTGAAGCGCTGCTATGCATAAATGATGCAAATTGCTCCTAAGGCACGAGCCTAAACTGCATCAAACTCCTTACCCCGCATAAGTATAAACTGTGTACGGCACCCACTAATGGTAATGCACGTGGTTAAACTGCTAACCTACTCCACTACAGGTATTTTGTGTGGTTAAGTTAAATTTAGAAATACACCACCTTGTCCAGGGTGGTTAAGCCATGGATACTCCTGACCCGCATGAGTATAAACTGTGTATGCCCCCTCCCCCCCGCCCCCAAAAAAAAATAATTTTCGTATTTGAACTACGTTATGATTTGATCCCTTCATTGCGTACGTAGGTAGCTTAGATAATTTCTAAGTTCAGTCAAGATTCTTTGAAGATATACTTTTCCAAACGAGTCATTAACTCAAAGTCAGAGTGTTTGAAGAATCGTGTTTAAAGTAGATTTTGTTTTCATGAAAGTTAACAATTTATTACATAAATTTTGAAATTTGTAGTGAATTATATTTCCATGTTAGTGTTTATTTATTGTGAGAGACATGATAAGTTTCAAGGTTTATTGTATTGAAAGATAACAAGAGTTGCATTCACATCCATGAGATTGCAAAATAGAAAGTACATGAAAAGATTTCTGTTGCGTAATCAAAAGGGGAAACATTGTTTATCGCAAAAAGAAAACAAACAATGCAAAGCCCTAAGCTAATCTCAAGCAAAAGGACTCAAATTCTTCAACTCTTCCCTAGCTGCCTCGAGTCGTGCTGTCAAAAGCTTCATTTCTTCAATATCTTCGTCACTCAGCGAAGAAGCACTCTGGAGGGTGGTGATTTCTTTTTCAATCTTGCAAACTTCAGCTTGAGCACTTTGTAGGAGTTGTTGTTGTCGTTTCAATGATTGAAACAAACTCTTCTTCCGCGCATTCAAGTTAATGATCTCTTGTTGAATTTGCTCCAAATCCTCTTTGGTAGACTGAATTAGATTAGCCTCCTTGCTTTCTTTGGTTTTGGCATTTGAAAGACATTATTTGGCTTCTTTTAACTGATGGGCAATAAATTCCTTAGATGCTTTTTCAGAGGATGCAGACCTTGCCTTATCAAAAGCAACTCCCTTGGCAAATAAAAGCTTGAGTGATCCTTCTACATAGGAAATGTCGAAGTTGCTGAAGCTTTTCATCGAGCTAAGCACTATATTGACCTCATCTTCAATACAGGAAAGGGAGTCGAGAGAAGTCTGTGATATTTTTTCTATGAGATCCCTCTACAATTTCTGAAGAAACTCTTTTTGATGATTATGGATGAACTTCTTGCCTTGAAAAATTGAAGCTTCGGGGCATGGAAGTGTTGGTTTTGCTTTATTTAACTTGGGCGCTTCTTTACGCCCCCTCTTAGCAAGTGGAGGTTCTGCAGTTGATGAATTAGATCCCATAGTCGACTCTTGGCTATCTTTAGATCCATCATCGTCATCAAGGTTGAGCATCTCATTCTCCCCCTGAAACATTACATATTTTAAAGTTAGAGAATTCAAAAAAGAGGAAATAAAAGAAAGCTGCAGGGGAAAGCGTTAAAAGACCACCTCGCCAACAAATTTATCAATAGAGGGCTTGGAATCTCTCTTTGGCCTCTTCTAATGATGATTTGCATTGCTACTTTGACTTTCTTCTACAGGATGAATGGCAGCTTTTTTTTTTTGGTTTCCTTCATCTTGTTTCTCGCAGGGGGCTGGGACTGGGGCTTTGGGCAAACTTAAGTCAGCCAGCTTCACGATATTCTCCTCGATGAAGGTTCCATGAGCTTTGTCCCACCATTTTTTGTAGTTATCCGAAGAAAAATTCTTCGTATTCACGGGAATAGAAGGGAAACATACTTGAGATATTGACTTGGAGTAAGTGCACAGGCGCCAATGTTGAATGCCTTCATCTAAAGAAGCTTTATGAATATCTCGCTCAAGAACTCCCGAAACTTCTTAATGGTACCGAAATTGGTGGCTAAAATGGTGAGGGCTATAAGGCTTGATGATGAAACGCCCACCTTATGGCAAAGGTAGATAGCTAGAATGAATAGCGATGAAGTAATCTCGGTCAAGCTCGTCAACATGCTCATCATCGACGTATGGGAAGTTGCCAGCTTCATAATCATGTTGCAAGTCCAAGAGACAAGCTCCCCTTTATGGATCTTCTTGCGAGCCTCTTTCGGGTCATAATGTCTTGCGCTGCCTTCACAGGAGAATTGAGTCATCTTGGGGCCGCGTATGCTTTGACGAACTTGAGAATGAGTCTTGAAGTAGTGCGATAGCTAACCAAAGATGAAGTGGATAGGAAAAGAGAAGTAGACGCGCGTCGGCCGTGGTGAATTCGAGATTTTGTTCAAACCATTGTAAATTCTCGCTAGAGTTAGGATTGCAAGACCTACTTTGTGCCCACTTGCCATGATGCTCACAACTTTGAAAGTGCTTGGACGTATGGAGTCAATGTCATCAATTGGAATGATGAAGGTGCAAAGCCAACAAACCAGATGTGCCACCAAGTACATCTCTTCTTTTAAACTCCCCGTGATACTAAGCTTGGAAAACAACTCTTCTTCTGCTCTAGACCAGCTCTGGTGAGTGCCAAAGTTGCCGAGTGGATTGTGAGTTGACTTCGAAGGAGCTGACTTCTTCTCGCTTTGCGATGGTGGTTGGCAGTACTTGGTATCTTTCTTGGATCAGAAACTAACCTACTCGTTGAGTGCAACTTGAGAGAGTTGACCTCCTTCAACACTCCTTTGTAGGAGGTGAAAGGCGTGAAATAGGTACTTGCAGCAGCTGGGAACAAACCTTTGGCCTGCCTCGTCAGTTCCGGTAAGCTCCATGGCATCGGGAACCACCTCGTCACAGAGAAGTCCTGTTAATGAAAGGTCCACCAAAGTGCGCAAATCCCACAATGATATGGAGAGCTCTCCCAACGAAGTCAGAAGGCTGTTGGCAGTAGGACTGCATGCTTCACAAAATGCCTTGATAATCTCTGGGTAGCAGTCGTACATGAATAATGAAGCAAATACTGCATCATAGATCTCGGCCTCCGCCAACTTGCGCTCGCACCGGTTGAGGATGTCTTCCATCCACTCCCAGTATCCTTTGACACACTTGAACTCACCTTCGAACCGGATGGAGTCTCCCCACTTGGCCTTGCTTTCAATGATGCTTCGCCCCAGCATTGGAAAGATACTTGGCTCGTTTGAGTATTTGTGATGAGTTGCTTGCAAGCACCATACCTTGGATGTCTTGTTCAGAGGAATCTCTTGAGACCATTCTTTTGTGTAGAGTGGATTTGTCAATCTTGGCCACTGCTTCGCTTATCGACCGATAAAGGGGGCATGGACTGCTAAGATTGTACCCTTCTCGATAGGTTGTTTTTCGTCATCAAGGATGATCAAGTGCTTTATTCCCAAAGACGATGAATTATCTTTGAAATATACCATTGTAACCTATCAAAATCCAACAAAGATGTGAGCTATAAAAAAAAAGTAAAAAAAAAGGGATCTGAATCGACAAGGACAATTACTGATGACTTTATAGGGAAAAAGATCCTTGAGTACTCACTTTAAAGGAAATATATATATTTATATATATATATATATATTCAAGATAAAAGAAAATTTAGTACTAAAATATATACTGTTAAAAACAAAGAAAAAAAAGAAAAAGAAAAAGAGAGAGACTGTGAGGCGATGAGGCACTGCACATTAGAAGACAAAGTTTACCAAGCCTTGAATGGGTAGAGAAATTGCAAGAGTTATTATGCTTGATCTCCTATAGACGTTTGCTGCAAAAGAAACAAGGAAACATATTGACATGCAATAAGAACACTTCTCTCAGTCAATTCATTGTACACTAAATATGTCAAACTCTTGTGTGTGATTGTGAAGTTGTTTCAGACATGGTGCTACAAATTCTGGATTCGCAATAAAAACAGCAGATGTCAGGATATAGAATAAAAACAAGAATGTAGAAAAAGCATAAGAATCTCTCTCGAAAAATTTGTCGAACAACTGGCGTGCAAAATTTGAAGAGCCAAGTGACAGAGGATCGATAAATTGATTCCACCCAAAAAAAACAAGAGAATCAATCAAGAAAATACCTATATCCTGCTAAGAATGTGTTGAGAAAGAAGAGAAAATTGGTCCACCCTTGAGAAAGTTTGGAAGTGATGACAGTGCACTCACGGGCACTCCTTTTATAGAAGAAAATAGAAGCTTGAAAGAAAAAAAACCTTGAAGGCAATTTTCGGTAAGAAAAAAAGAAAAGGAAATTTTCCTTTTTTCCAAGAGATATGGCAAAACCAGGAAATTTTTAGAAAACAAAACGTGACTTCAAGTTTGGAAGAAATCGTTGGTTGATTTTGATCTCTAAAATAAAGATATCGTGAGTTTGAATCAAGATCGGCTTCCAAGTTGTGGAAAGGTGTTGATGCAAGAAAAATTGCCATAGTGAAATTTCTTGCCAAACCAGGTCTCGAATTAAAGAGGAAGTATATCGTATCCTCGAACAGAGAGTAAAAGGAAAGAGGAGGTGCTGTTGTACGCAGAGTTTGAAATTGCAATTGGAATGTTTTGAAATTGGGCCGTAATTGTGGGCAACCATGGGGAATATATATTGCAAGAGTTGGGCTTTAATTGAAGGCCTAATTAATTTGAGAAAAGGATAAATCATGGGCTAAGTTTAAAAAAAAGGGGGCTGAAAGTTGAAAGGTGATTGGGCCCTAAGTCATGGGCCAAATTAAAAAAAAAAAAAAAAGAAAAAAAACGTGAAATTGGTTGGGCTATGCAGTGGTGGTCCAAATTGATTCATGATGTAAAGTTACGTTCGATTGGGCTTAATTAAGTTGAGGATGAAATAAAAATGAAATGAGTTATGAAAATTCAAAATTAGCCCATGTTTATAAATTCAAATTTTAAATGTCTGCACACATCTCAAGCCCAATATATATAAAAAAAATGTCGTGACTTATTCTCTCCAAGCATGCTCAAAGCACTTTTCATGAACAAGTCTCGAGGGGGCATTTGTAGACAAATTAAATTTATGGCCAATTAAATGCCGACATGTGGCAAATAATATATTAAATATCATTATTATATTTTCTATTTTTATATTGGAAATTTAATTGAATTTAATTCCTAAATAAAATAGTTAATTAATTGATATTTTTAAATATTTTTTCTTGGCCAATCAAATGGTGCTAAGTGTCAAATTAGACTATTTTGGCAATAAATATAATATCTCACAAACATATATGTCAGATATTATTATTTTGGCAAATAAAATAATATCTTGCAAACATATATGCTAGGTATTATTATTTTGGCAAGTAAAATAATATCTTGCAAACATATAAGCTAGATATTATTAATTCAAGCAATTCAAATTACATCTTTTTATTAATGAAATGAATTGCTAGCAAATTTGAGCCAAGCAATCAAATTGCGCCATCTCGTCAAGTAAACATGGCAAGAGACTTACCTCTACTCCTATAAATAGGGTCTTCTCTACAACCCAAGGACACAGACAGACACACATCGAAACATAAGAAGTCTTCAAAGCAAGAGAAGCAAAGGAAAACCCGCGATTCTCTCAAGAAGATTCTAAGTGATCGAGTTGAAGTTGCCAGCGTTATTCACAAAGATCATCAAATTCAGGCGTTTAATCTGCAATCAAGGTGTGAAGCCAGCGAATCAACATTTTTCCAAGTCAAATACACAACGATCAAGGCGAAGTTCTTGACGTTCTTTACCAAGATCAACTAAATCAAGGCGTTCGATCTGCAGACAAGGTGCTAAGCCAGCAAATCGATGTTCTTTCCAAACACACATCAAGTCAAGTCAACGGTTTTCATGGCGTTCTTCACGGAATTCATCAAAAATCTTGGTGTTTGATTCGGAATCAAGCTACAAAGCCTATGAATCACGTTATTGAAGACTAAATCAAGTTCCAAGAAGACCAAACCACCAAATCCGCTCCGGAAGTGTTTGAATTTTCAAATTTCAAATTCATGAAGGAAGAATCAGAGGATCAAGTTTAGAGATTCTACCCACTTTATTTTCAATAATTTCATTAAATTCAATTTGTATGATTTTTCTTGTCTTTTAATTCAATAGACTCAAAATTTGCGTTACAAATTTCTGGCATGTCCAGTGGGACCCTCTACCTCTCATCTCTTCCTTTTATCAAAAATTTTCTTCAAGTATCAAGTAGCTGCCTACAAATCCACAAAGTTTGAGGTTGTCATTTCAGAAGTTTCAAGTTTTGTGGTTACTACGAGAAGCATGTCCAAGAAGTCTCAAGCATCTTCTGAGAAAACTATCTCGCTCGATAGCATCAAGAAGAGGCTAACACAACTCGTCAACACCAACGAAGATGATGGAGTTGATTTCGCGTCATCCACTCCTCATTCAACATCAAGTTCTTCCAGTATAGCCCCTGCCATGGTGACAAATGCAACAACATTGGAGGAACACCTTGCAAGTCTGACGAAGGCTATTGAAGGGCTCGCCAGGCACGTTTAAGAGCATGACTCTCAAATCACGAAGCTGATGAACAAGGTCTACCATGCCGAAGCTAGTCACGTCATAGGGAGGCAGCCTAAAGCTTAAGATAAAGCTGAGACGTTTATGAAGCAACAAGAAAGGGGAAAATCTGTAGTACCAGAGTTGCAAGTCTCATCAGAGGAGTTGATTCCTATTGACCAATTGAAGGAGTTTATCTTGGGGATGATTAAAGATAAATTCGATGGAAGCTCCAAGTCAACTATGTCATATACAAAGCCATACACCCAAAATATCAACGATTTGAAGATGCCAACTGGTTATCAACCTCCTAAGTTCCAGCAATTCGACGGCAAAGGCAACTTAAAGCAACACGTAACCTATTTCGTCGAGACATGCAACAATGCTGGAACCTACAAAGATCACTTGGTCAAATAGTTCGTTCGTTCACTGAAGGGAAATGCATTTGACTGGTACACTGACTTAGAGCCAAATTCAATCGATAGCTGGAGGCAACTTGAGCACGATTTTCTCAACCGCTTCTACAGCACTCGACGAACAGTGAGCATGATTGAGCTCACCAACTCTCGCCAATGGAAAGATGAACTTGTCATTGACTACATCAACCAGTGGAGGAAGTTGAGCCTTAATTGCAAAGATAGACTCCCTGAAACGTTAGCCATTGAGATGTGTATTCAAAAAATACACTGGGACCTCTGATATATTCTTCAAGGGATCTAGCCTAGGACATTTGAAGATCTTGCAACCAGAGCGCATGATATCGAGTTGAGCATGAGCGCAAGCAGAGTTGATGGACCACCTGTCCAAGAACCTCGAAAGCTTAAAGAAAAGAAAGACATAAAGAAAGAAAGCAAGTCCTTTTCCAAAACTCAAACCAAAGAGTCAATGGTAGTAAGCACGAAACCCATCAAATTGCAAGGGAAGACAAATCAAAAGGGTGAAGAAAAAAAAGACGCCGCCCCCGAGAAAGGATGGAGAAGATCAAGCCTAAAAGAAAGACAGACCAAACAATATCCATTCCTTGACTCTGATGTCTCCGGTATATTCGATGACCTACTCAAGTCAAACCTCATCGAATTACCCGAAATGAAGAGACCCGATGAAACTGGAAGGACAAATGACCCGAAATATTGCAAATATCACTGCTTGATAGGTCATCCAATCCAACAAGGGAAGATTTCACTTGAAAAAGATAGTGCAGCTACAAACAGGGTCACAATCCAAGCTGCGATAAATGCACATGAGGAAGATCATGAAGTATGCCACATGACAAGCGAAGAAGAGTACACTGACGATGTAGCTGATGATTGTATGGCGGCGATGTCCTTCACGGATGAAGATTTGCTCTTTGGCTCTAATCCTCATAACAGGCCATTGTTTGTGACCGGCTATGTTCGCAAGCAAAAAGTGAACAAGATACTGATCGACGGTGGCTCCGCCGTCAATCTCTTGCCCTTGCGCATGATGAACGATTTGGGGATCTCTACGGATGAACTTTCAAGCAGTCGTCTGATGATCCAATGTTTCAATCAAAGGGGGCAGAGAGCTCTCGGCATCATAAGGTTAAAATTGCTAATGGATGATATGCTGTCAATTGCATTGTTCCATGTGGTTGATGCCAAATCGTCATACAACATGTTGCTTGGTCGGCCTTGGCTACATGAAAATAGAGTAGTTCCTTCCATCTGGCATCAGTGCTTTAAATATTGTCGAGAAGGTGTAGTGAAGAAGGTGCTTGGCGATGGCAAACCTTTCACTGAAGTCGAAGCACATCTCGCCAATGCTAAGTAATACCTTAGAGATGCTGAGAGTGCAAAGATAAAAGAAGACTCAAAATTTGCGTTACATATGTGATTTCAGCTTTTAACTTTTTATTGCCATCTTCGTCGTAAGACGGGCTAAAAGTAGGCCATTTAATTTCAGGCAAAAAGTTACTGAGAAAAACACAAATAACCTTTTAAAATGAATCTTTATATGAATACGTTATTGAAAATAATTTTAAAATCAAAAATCCACTTTTGTTGTAACTATTCTTCGACCGTTAAAATCAAAAAAACTTAACTAAACTATTTTTTAGTTCAAATTACTTCTTCAAACTTGACTTCTAGTTTTAATCAGCTCAATAAATTAATTTTTAGAAAAATAGTTAAAGATTTAAGAAAAATGCCAAACAAGGCGCCAGTAGTAATGAATTATATTATATTAAATAAATTTGCAAATTACTACAACAGAGAAAAAGTAAAAGAAATTTAGATTTAATTGTTGGAGCCTTTCTCAAAAGGAAAGAACCCTTCAAGTGGCATATGTTACTTGTATTGCAACGAGCACATGGTATTCTTTAGTAAAAGACAAAAAAACAGTTCGCTCTGTGCTCACAACGCAGCTGCATGCCATTATTTGCTGCTCCCCTATTTCAATTTATTCCTACAGCTCTCAACTGATGTTCGTTCTTTCTCGATGTGGGATTTTATGTCGGCTTCAATACTGCCCTACAGCCGAGCATCAAGTATTTCTTTCCCTTAAGTATCAAAAATTACAGGCCCAAATGCGGAAACTTCATCTATCCTCTCTCAAGAAAAATTAGAATTTATAAATAAGCAACTCCATTGCTGTCGATCTTATCAGTGCTTTTATGGGTTCAAAATGACTTGCCTTCAATATATTCTTTCTCTTTCAATGTCCCTTAGGCAATGAGTTCTCCCGTCAACATTATTTACTAAGTTTTCTTTGATTCATGTCACTGTGGATCACTATTTTCCGGAATGCCATTACAACAGCCACAACGGTGGCCTCTGTTTCGGTGTTCCGCCGTACAATAGGCATGGGGCTAATGCGGCTATCCGGGAATTTAACTGTCGTTTATTCCATTGGAATAGGAACTGGCCAGAAGTGGAGTAATTGTCTAGAGAACATGAAGTTCACGGCAGCACTGAAGACAAAAGGCAAAGCGAAATGAATCGCAGTTGTTAAATTATAGTTAATGATTATGGGCTTGTTTTTTTATTAATTAAATTGAGCCCATTACCACAAATTAAATTGTCGATTGAAAGAGACAATACCACTCACATGTACAAAATTTTCTATTTTGTTTTTTTTTTTTCAAACTTATGAGAAATAAATTGAATTTATAAGTCCTTTAGATATTTATTTACATTTAAAACTATTATATGCATTGTATTTTTGAGATATGAAATTTTGCAAGGTTAAAGGATTTTATTTAATAGAGAATAAGCAATTCAAAAAAGATAAATAATATTGTTTACAATACGGCAGTTATATTAATTTTCAATCCTTGATATGAGTTTGAAGAAACAATGTCATTTTGTGCAATAAATAATTCCTGGAATCATTTGATACTAGAATTGAGTTAAACTTGGTTGGACTAGGACAAGACTTGGTTGCTTGAACCCACTAGCACCTTTACACAGATTGCAAAACTTAAGCATCATTTTGTTATAATTTTTCTTTGGTTGGGTATTTCAACTGACTACCGAGGATACATTCATTCCTCCTAATTGCCGCTTGAGATTGTCCATAGTATACACCAACTTCTCCCTACAATCCCAAAGACGTAATAAAATAAAAAATCCAAAACTAAAATTGGACAGGGGCCGCATGAATGCATGCCCCCGCTATAGCAAATTGTGACGTAGGCTCAACCGTTTGGGCCGACCTTAGGTGCGCGCCCCTCCCGAGTGAAATGGAGGTTGCCAGTCTAGGCTATGGGCATTCTTTGTCGCCAATCTACCTTGTCCAGGTAAGTATAGAGCTCTACGTTCTTCCAGCCCACTTAATAGAGCATCTCCCCAAGTACATTTGTTACTGCAGATGTGGGATTCGCTGTCTAGTCCATCTACTCGGCTATGTTCTTGTTGATAATTAATTAACTCAAAACTTAATCCCTCTCTAATGTTTCTCACCCTAAAAAAGGCATTGATTACAGTATGACTTCTAGGCTTATAGCAAACTTAATACAACAAGAAGGCAACGAAGTTCAGTTAATCAGACCTCAGCGGAGTGGAGCAGCCATGACATGACCTTACCTTAGCTTGATCTCGCTGGTGCCACCTAAACGATATGCAGCTGTTTCAGGAAAAATGCTTCGGCCCATGTACACTCTATGCTTTAGCAATGAATTCTACATATTATTGACATGATTTAACATGCGCCCTTTGAAATTTGACACAGGGTGTATGGAAGCATTTCCCTTATTTTAGCTCCGTATCTCAATGTATAAAGATCTAAGTTAATTCTGTCAATGTTCATGAATTTACAATTACATTATCCACAATTAATTAAGTCCTAATTATGAAAATGAAAATGCTCGAAGCGGGGTCGTTTGATGGTTTATTGCCTCCTGTCTCGGTTTCGAGAGCTGAAGCAAGATCGGTCATGACAATTGCTTTCGAGTTCGCATTCGAAAGCCACATGCAAGATAGTGTTGCATCAATGGCCGGACAGTGTGTGCGCAGCATTATATCCTCAGTTCAAAGGGTCGCATTAGCTCTCTCTCCGAATCACCTAGGTGCTCATGGTGGCCTTCGTTCACCCATCGGGACTCCCGAAGCACACACCCTTTCGCGTTGGATTTGCCAGAGTTACAGGTACCTCCGCATCAGCATTTGCGATTTTATCTTGATGTTACAAGAATATATAAAAATGAAATGCCTTTTTCCTGAAAACACGACTTGAGATGTTCTTGCAAGAAACGCTATCCTCTTAACACAATTGTTTAAGCTAAAGAAACATTGTTTTCGATCTTGGTAGGAACTATATGGGCGTTGAGCTTCTGAAATCGAGTGGCGAAGGGAGTGAATCCATTCTTAAAGCTCTATGGCATCACTCGGACGCCATTATGTGCTGTTCCTTGAAGGTAATATTTCAAATCACCCATCATCTTCCCCTGCTTGTTTGATTTCATTTCCGATCATTTTCGGAAACTCTACTTTGGCCAGAGGGTCGTTAATTCTCGTTCATTATATCGTGCAGGCGGTGCCTGTTTTTACCTTCGCCAATCAGGCTGGTCTTGACATGCTCGAGACAACCTTAGTCGCGCTCCAAGACATATCGTTGGAAAAGATCTTTGATGATCATGCCCGGAAAAATCTCTGCTCCGAATTTCCACAAATAATGCATCAGGCAAGAAAAGTGTCTTTTATATTTTACGAAAATTCAATCCCCCCCCCCCCCCCAACCCAAACCCCACACTACCCATGCTCCTGAAAAAAAATAAACAAATAAAAATTTCAAGCTCCGACCCTGACAGATTGCAGTTTAAAAACTTATGTGATCAAAAGCTTTTTACGTTGGAAACTTGTGTGACAGGGTTTTGCGACTCTACAAGGCGGCATCTGTTTGTAGAGCATGAGCAGGCCCGTCTCGTACGAGAAAGCGCTAGCTTGGAAAGTCGTGAATGATGATGATAACGCCCATTGCTTCTGCTTCATGTTTGTCAACTGGTCGTTTGTGTAATCTTATGGTTCCATAGCTAGTAGAAACAGGAAAAAAGACAAGAAGGATTGAGAAATGTTTTTCATTTTGTTCACTGCTTATGGCACAAACTTGTTTGATCTTATGAACATATTGCTTCATACAGGAACAGTCTCAGAGAAAGTTTGATTTCATTTACGAAATTGCTCAACAAAATATTTGATTTAATGATTGACACTATTAACTAAGGAACACGTTAGGTAATGTAACAAGAAAACTATTGGCATTGTTGCATTTAATGTTCCATAATTCTCCATAAACGTCAGCAGATGAAAGAAAATCAATTACTAAATCTATTCTCACAGCCGATATTGCAATTTATATCCAGGACTCACGAGAATTTATAGTTTCGATTGATTCCCATCAATATTCAGGTTGAAAAGGTTGTGAAAATTAAAAATCAAAGTCAATACAAGTACCAACTTCTATCACACAAAAACTCATTAATCACATAACTTCATTCTCATTAATTTTCAAGCTTATTTTCAAGTAGCAAACAAATTTTCAATATCATTAATTTTTAAACTTATTTTGAAGAAGCAAACAAACAAACTAGCATGCCGCCTGATTGTAACAATTTTACCAAGAAAATCGTTCCTGCCAATAACCTCGAGAGTAATCACAACTTCTATAACCACAATATCTCCATTAAAGAGCCAAGAAACGGCCTCACCCCTTCAGCAAATTTATTCAAAAGGGCACCAGCCAAGAAAACCAAGAAAAAAGGACCAGACATCCTTATTTCTCATCCCACCAGCAACATCATAACAAGCAACAGCCTATCTTAATTCAAATCAACAACCCCTTTTCATGGGTCACTCTACCATAACACTCTTTTTAGCTCTACAAAACATCTTCAAGACTATACTCTAACATCACGTTTTTCAAAATTTGCGTGATTTGTTTATTAATAGATTAATTGAATATTCAAGAATAAAATTCACAACCAAACCCTTGTAGAAATATTAGGGGCTTGGACCTAACGTGAGGATTGAAGCTAGCTTAAGAGGTGAGGATTGGCCAAGCCTTTATAAGGTAGACCACATCTCACTAAATATTCGACGTGGGATAGTTAACACACCCCCCTCATGCTCAAGCCTGAATATACAGGAAACAATTTGGAGCGAGAATATACGGGAAGCAATTTGGAGCGTGAAGTTAGTGCAGTGGGGAGCCTAATTAATAGCGCAGGACCTAGCCTGCTTTGATACCATATAGAAATATTTGGGGCTTTGACCTAACTCAACCCCAAAAGGTAGCTCAAGAGGTGAAGATTGCCCAAGCCTTTGTATGGTAGACTACATCTCAATATATATTCGATGTAGGATAGTTAACAACTCTCAATAACCAAATCACTTCAATTTTAACCTTAAAGGTAAACGAACCCTAAATATTGGCCTTGTGGACTCTACTAAACTTAATTAGTCATTAACATGAAGTTAACCGTTCTTGCTCCATTTTGGAACTTCTTTTTCAGAAACAAAATCAAATTGAAAATAAATTAAATTAAATTAAATTAAATCAACCTTCGAAAATCTTCCCTTTAAAGTTGATACTTTTTTCATTTTCCTCCCACGATCAAAACCAAAATTACAATTGTGACGACCCGAAACTTCTAGCTAATTATGAAAATACCCGATTTATAATTTTTGCACAAACATGCCACTTTTCAAAACAATAGTAAAACCAACCCCTATTTTTATTCGAAAATCCAAAAGTACACATAAGTTTATTATTACATGATCGTGACTACAAAATAACCTCAATCCTATAACATGCATAACTAGCCAAATGCTTCGAACCGCCTTCCTATGTCTCCTTCGCTAGCGACTCCGTTCGTCTCAAGATTGGCTAAAACATTACATGAAACACGTCAACAACACGTTGAGTAGAAACTTTGCATATAACATAAGGTGATCGTGTGAGGTTTGTGCACCATATCACAGAAATTTATGAACATAAATCACATAATTTCATATTTGATTTCTTCCACCTCGACGGGTGGCTACCTTATCACTTCGTGCCGATTTTTCCAACCAAACACTCCAATTCCCTACCAATCACTCCGGTGGTCATATCCCGGGCATATGCCGATTTTTCCTACGACCCACTTCAGTACATAGACACTCCGTCCATGCAAGGAGGGATTAGGCAACGATGGAGGGTCGAGAACTAATTTAAGACCGGCAAGCCCGACGCCGCCCGGCCGAACTCGACCACATCCACCCCTATTCACATTGGGGCCCAACATGTACACATAAAATTCATGTATAACACATAGTTTTACAAAATTTCAGTATGCTTTCACACTGATCTTACATAAATGAACACATATTTCAACCTTTATGAACTGAAAATTCGCAGTCTACAAATATTTGCGACGAGCAGAAAATTTCAGTTTGCAAGTATGGAATTTCTAGCCTAAAACCTGCTGGGATTTCACAAATATGTTTCTAATATTGTAAAATAAAGTTTTGGTTGATAAAATTTCGAGTTTTCAGCTTACGAGACTTGGAATTTTCAGACTGCGACGCAAAACGCTTAATTGCGCGGCTGCTGGAATTTCCAGGCCCCGAAGCCGAACTTTACAGATTTGAAAAAACTGTTTTTCCAGCTTATTATACTCTGGAATTACAACATATAAAACAGGTTTTGAGTTTGAAAAAATCGGATTTTTCAGTTGTGCAAAAATAAGAGTTTTCAGCCTTGTAACAAAATTTTTCAGCACTGTGAATAGTGTTTCCAGCAAGTGTTGAACTAAAATTTCATCTTGACAAACACGAAATTTCAGCTTCTAACACATGATTGAAGTAATAAAAAGTATCAAACATCATAATACATAACTTAAGCATCATTTGGACCTATTGCAAGCAAAATTTCAGCATGGTTTCAAGACATTCAAGGGCAAGATGCACATAATGTCACTATAAGCATATACCCAAATTTTCTTGTATTCCCTAAGACCCAAGATGGAAACCAACTTGTGGTTACCTCTTAAGGTCTAATGGGGAAGATATGAAGCTAATACTTTCATAAAAACCTAAGCTAACTCATGCCATAGGCAAGGTTTCTACCTTCTAGTAGTAGAGGTTCTTGTAGTTTAAAGGATGTATGGAAGTGTAAGGATGAAAGTGCTGAAATTTGTGATGAAATTAACAAGAGATGAAGGCAAGAGACTATAAGGGGCAGAGTGCACGTTTTTTAGGGGGTGTGTGGTGATTTTTGTGGTTTCTTATGCTTAATGCCTAATCCTTCTTATAATTAGTAATGTAACAAATAGCATTAAAATACTATTGTGTCTTAATCTTCATCATTTCTTTCTTTCCAACTAAGTGTCCAACTAACAAGCCTAATTAGGTTAAGTGTTAGTCTAATTAGGTTAAGTGTTAGTCTAGGCTAATTTGGTCCATACATGTATAACAATATCTAGAAAGAATTATACAAGTGTATGCACACTTGTACATAATCATCATTACTTGAAGGATGAAGACTTGAGAATGATTTTCTACCAAGTATAAAACATTTTTATGTTTCTTATACCTTAAAAAACGTCCACCCTTAGTTAAAATCTGAAAATTTATAAGTTATTTACTTATTTTACATATTTATGGAAGAAAATATCATTTAGGGGTAGAAAATGCAATTTTAGGCTTTCTTTACGGTTTTTTCCAAACATCTTCTAAATCTTATTACACAAAACCAAACATACATATATATATATATTTATGTGTGTATACATATATTTTTATGAATTATATAGTTTATATGATGCTTAACTAGGACAAGAAATAATCCTAACTTATACATGTTTCGAAAAAACGAATATGCAATACAAGGTATTAACATTATGAAAACGTATACCTATAAATATAAAATAAACACATATACTTATATCTATACATAATGGGAGTGAGAATACGGGTCCTTACATCCTCCCCTCCTTAAAGGAATTTCGTCCCCGAAATTCGGCCCGATTAGTCAAAGAGATGTGGATAGTTGCTCATCATATCTTCTAATTTTTCCCACGTAGTTTCCTCGAGGTTATGATACTTCCACAAGACTTTGACTATGGGAATGGAGCGGTTTCTCAAGGTTCGTTCTCTTACTTCAAGGATGCGAACGGGTTCCTCTACATATGTCAAGTCTTTATCAATTTCGAGGGAATCATGATTCACAACATGAGAGGGATCCGGATGATATTTCTTAAGCATCGACACATGAAATACGTCATGAACATCAGATAGACTTGAGGGTAACGCCAATTTATATGCTACTTTTCCTACTTTTTCTAGAATTTCAAAAGGTCCAACGTATCGAGGTTTTAGTTTTCCTTTCTTCCCAAACCGAAAAATTCCTTTTCGTGGTGATACTTTTAAGAATACCGAGTTTCCTACTTCAAATTCCAAATCCTTTCGTCTCTTATCCGAGTAGCTTTTCTGACGACTTTGAGCGGCGGCCATTCGTTTTTGAATTGTTTCTATAGCTTCCGTAGTTTCTTGTACCAATTCAGGGCCTAGCAATTTCCTCTCACCAACCTCATCCCAACAATTTGGTGATCGACACTTTCGTCCATAAAGGGCCTCAAATGGAGCCATACCGATGGTGGATTGATAACTATTATTGTATGCGAATTCGGCTAATGCGAGATGACGATCCCAACCTCCTCCAAAATCGATGGTACAGGATCTAAGCATGTCTTCTAAGATTTGGATGGTTCTTTCAGATTGTCCATCGGTTTGTGGGTGAAAAGCCGTGCTAAAGTTCAACTTAGTATCTAGCGCGCTTTGCAACCCTTGCCAAAACTTAGACACGAATCGTGGATCTCTGTCTGAAACAATGCTGACGGGGATACCATGTAATCGGACTATTTCCTGTTTATAAATTTCAGCCATTCTATCCAAGGAACAAGTCTTTGAAAAGGCAATAAAATGGGCACTTTTGTAAGTCGATCCACTACAACCCAAATCGCATCATGACCCTTGGAGGTGCGGGGTAGACCCATAACAAAATCCATGGTAATGTGTTCCCACTTCCATTCGGGAACAGGTAATGGTTGCAAGAGACCAAAGGGCTTCTGGTGATCGGATTTTATCTGTTGACATGTCAAGCATTTGGATACAAATTCCGCCACTTCTCTTTTCATGCTAGTCCACCAATACTGTTTTCTAATGTCTTTGTACATCTTATTGATTCCCGGGTGGATTGTGTATCTTGATTTGTGACTGTCTTCCAATATTTCCCTTTTGAGATTGTTATCATCGGGGATACATAGCCTATTGTGAAATCTGAGGATCCCGTCATTGGACATGGCAAACTCGGCCCTTTTGCCATTACCAACTTCTTCCATGATCTTTTTAAGTTTTGCGTCTTTTTCTTGAGCTTCCTTGATTTTTCTTAATAACGCAGGTTGCGCTTGAACGGTGGAAAATAAAATTCCTAACTCTTTTTCCTTAGGATTCCACTCAGAAATATCATTTAACAACTTCCATTCCTTAAGTGCCAAACAAGAGATGGTGGCCTTTCTACTTAATGCATCGGCAACTTTGTTAACTTTTCCCGGATGGTATTGAATATTAAAGTTATAGTCGATAATCATCTCCATCCATCTCCTTTGTCTCATGTTTAATTCCTTTTGTGAAAATAAGTATTTTAGGCTCTTATGGTCTGTGAACACCTCAAAAGCTGTCCCATACAAATAATGCCTCCATTTCTTGAGTGCAAACACAATAGCAGCTAATTCGAGGTCATGAGTAGGGTAGTTTTCCTCATACGGTTTTAATTTTCGTGAAGCGTAGGCTACTACCTTGCCATCTTGCACTAGTACACAACCTAATCCTTCTTTAGAGGCATCGGTGTATACTTGAAATCCATCGTTCCCATTAGGTAATATTAACACAGGAGCGGCGACTAAGCAATTCTTCAATTTCTGAAAACTAGTCTCACAGTGTTGGTCCCAAACAAATTTGACCTTAGCTTGGGTTAACCTAGTTAGTGGTCGAGCAATTTTTGAAAACCCTTCAATAAATCTTCGATAGTACCCTGCAAGACCTAGAAAGCTTCGAACTTCAGTGACGGTAGAAGGTTGTTTCCACTCCACAACGGCTTTTACCTTTTCCGGATCTACTGAGATTCCCTCTTTGGATATGATATGACCGAGAAAGGATACCTTTTCTAACCAAAATTCACACTTGCTAAATTTTGCATAAAGTTTTTGGTCCCTTAGAGTTTGCAAAACTATGCGCAAATGTTTCTCATGCTCCGTTTTGGTCTTTGAGTATACCAAGATATCATCTATAAAAATCACAACGAACTGATCCAAGTAAGGCTGGAATACTCGATTCATCAAGTCCATGAATATAGCAGGTGCATTGGTTAGTCCAAAAGGCATTACTATAAATTCATAATGTCCGTAGCGACTATTAAGAGCTGTTTTGGCTATGTCTTTTTCTTGGATTCGGACTTGGTAATATCCTGATTTCAAGTCCAACTTAGAGTACACGGAAGCTCCTTGTAGTTGGTCAAATAACTCTTCGATGTTCGGTAGTGGATATTTATTTTTAACAGTAACTTGGTTTAGAGACCGATAGTCAATGCAAAGTCGTAAGGTACCGTCCTTCTTTTTGACAAATAAAACTGGGGCTCCCCATGGTGAAGAACTAGGCCGAATAAATCCCTGATCAAGTAATTCTTGTAATTGAGTCTTAAGTTCCTTTAATTCAGCAGGGGCCATTCTGTACGGGGTTTTGGAAATCGGGCTGTTCCTGGTACTAGGTCAATGGTAAATTCAATTTCCCTATGTGGAGGTAGTCCGGGTAGATCATTGGGAAACACATCTACAAATTCGTTTACCACCAGAACATCCTCAATTTTCTTTTTATCTTCTTGTTTATTTAATACATATGCTAAAAATGCATCATTTCCTTTTCGAAGTAGTCGATGAGCTTTCATGGCCGAAATAATTGGTATGGAAGGGGAAAATTTGTTTCCTCTTATTTCAACTAAGGGTTGGCCTGGTATACATAATCGCACTATCTTATTGTGACAATCTATTTGGGCATAGTGAGATGCTAGCCAGTCCATTCCTAATATCACATCGAATTCGTTTATAGGCAATAAAACCAAGTCAGCCCTCATGGGTTTTCCACCAATTACTAGCTCACAGTTCTTATATAATAGGTCGGTTCTCCATGAGATTCCCATAGGTGTGCTTACTTCTAATTCATATGGCAAAACTTCAGGTTCAAGCATTAAACTAGAAACAAAATTACGCGATATATAGAATGCGTTGAACCAGGATCTATCAAAACTTTAGCCAAGTGTTGGCAAATCGGAAGCGTACCTTCCACCACTGTTGGTTCTGACGTCCTTTCTTGATTAATGGCAAACACCTTGCCTTGCACTCGTGGTTTTTCCCCACGCTTTCCGTTCTCCTTGGCAACTCGTTCCCGTGAAGGTCCCATTTGCGGACAGTCCCTGATGAAATGCTCACTACTTCCGCACCGGGTACATTTCCTTGCCTTAACCCAACACTGACTCTCAGTGTGATTTGGTTTCCACAGTAGGTACACGAAAGGTTCCGTTGGGGTAGGGAAGTGTTAGTATTCATCCGGGGTCCTGAAATATTAGTCTTAGCAACCTTATTACTTCCTCCGAAATTTCTCCCGGCTTGGCTCCCTAAAGGAGACGGTCTCACGAAGTGGCCACGTTTAACCTTTAACTGCTCCATAGTGCTCTCTACTTTCAGGGCGGTTTCCACTGCCGCCATATACGTTTGCACCTGTACCGGTGCCATCTTGTCTTGTATCTCCATCCTTAAACCACTAGTGAATTTCCATATTTTTCTTTCTTCACTTTCAACAAAATAAGGGGCAAACCTGGCTAACCGGGTAAACATTGCCTCATATCGGGCCACATTTAACTCTCGTTGTTCTAAGTTTAAAAATTCTCTTTCTCGTTTTTCTTGTATAACCCGAGGAACATACTGTGTATTAAATTCGCGAACGAAATTGTTCCATGTATGTGGAGTCCTCGCTTCTTCCCACTTTCCACTGACCCTTTTCCACCAATGCCGTGCGTCTTCTTCCAACCGGAATGTAGCCAAAGTGACCTTCCGTTCTTCTCCGCAGTCTATAACTTCAAAAATTTTCTCGATAGCTTCTAGCCAATTAGTGGCTTTGACGTCGTCCGGTTCTCCTTTGAAACTCGGGGGTCCTAACTTAAGAAAGTTAGCAATGGCATCGTTAGTTGTTTCTATGTGATTGTGATTATTATTATGCTGATTTTCAAGAATCGTAGTGATTCTCTCAACGATAGCCGTAAGTTGACCCTCCGGATTCCCGTTATTACCGCGTGTTCGTCTATTCGACATCTACATCATAAAAATTCAGTTTAGTATATAAACAAAACCCATTTATTTCTATTTACATAAGACTTACACAACCTATCTACATAGAAGTTACTCATACGGCAATTGCAAAAACATACACGGCAAACGCAAAACATATATCCTATCAAACTTTACATGAGTACCGATTACACTAGACAACCACTACGGTGCTCTCAAGACACTTAATTTACTCAATCTCATAGGGAGCATGGCTAGTACCCTCTCCGGAGTTTATAACCACTAACTCCGGGGGTGGCTTAGGAATTAAATTCTCTTCAATGACTCCAACAAGTTTCCTACTCATGCTATACAAAAGCTCGAGCACACTTTGGTAATGCTGATGTGTTTGGTAGATGTGATTTTGGGCTCCCTCCAAACTAAGGCGGGTGTGGTAAAGATCCTCTTGAAGCTTTTCATAGTTTTCTTCCAGCAACCTTAGTTCTACTAAAAGTTCATCAACTTGGGGCGGGCGCACTCGGACGGAGGACACTCGGGCAGCCCCACACGGATAGCGCGACCTACGGTTAGAGGATTCTGCGGGATAGGCCATCTGCTACACAACAAGTTCAAACATTAGACAATTCATAATCAAAATTCCTAACGTCCCAAAAACCTGGCTCTGATACCACCTGTGACGACCCGAAACTTCTAGCTAATTATGAAAATACCCGATTTATAATTTTTGCACAAACATGCCACTTTTCAAAACAATAGTAAAACCAACCCCTATTTTTATTCGAAAATCCAAAAGTACACATAAGTTTATTATTACATGATCGTGACTACAAAATAACCTCAATCCTATAACATGCATAACTAGCCAAATGCTTCGAACCGCCTTCCTATGTCTCCTTCGCTAGCGACTCCGTTCGTCTCAAGATTGGCTAAAACATTACATGAAACACGTCAACAACACGTTGAGTAGAAACTTGCATATAACATAAGGTGATCGTGTGAGGTTTGTGCACCATATCACAGAAATTTATGAACATAAATCACATAATTTCATATTTGATTTCTTCCACCTCGACGGGTGGCTACCTTATCACTTCGTGCCGATTTTTCCAACCAAACACTCCAATTCCCTACCAATCACTCCGGTGGTCATATCCGGGGCATATGCCGATTTTTCCTACGACCCACTTCAGTACATAGACACTCCGTCCATGCAAGGAGGGATTAGGCAACGATGGAGGGTCGAGAACTAATTTAAGACCGGCAAGCCCGACGCGCCCGGCGAACTCGACCACATCCACCCCTATCACATTGGGGCCCAACATGTACACAGAAAATTCATGTATAACACATAGTTTACAAAATTTCAGTATGCTTTCACACTGATCTTACATAATGAACCATATTTCAACCTTTATGAACTGAAAATTCGCAGTCTACAAATATTTGCGACGAGCAGAAAATTTCAGTTTGCAAGTATGGAATTTCTAGCCTAAAACCTGCTGGGATTTCACAAATATGTTTCTAATATTGTAAAATAAAGTTTTGGGTTGATAAAATTTCGAGTTTTTCAGCTTACGAGACTTGGAATTTTTCAGACTGCGACGCAAAACGCTTAATTGCGCGGCTGCTGGAATTTCCAGGCCCCGACGCCGAACTTTACAGATTTGAAAAACACTGTTTTCCAGCTTATTATACTCTGGAATTACAACATATAAAACAGGTTTTGAGTTTGAAAAAATCGGATTTTTCAGTTGTGCAAAAATAAGAGTTTCAGCCTTGTTAACAAAATTTTTCAGCACTGTGAATAGTGTTTCCAGCAAGTGTTGAACTAAATTTCATCTTGACAAACACGAAATTTCAGCTTCTAACACATGATTGAAGTAATAAACATATCAAACATCATAATACATAACTTAGCATCATTTGGACCTATTGCAAGAAAACA
>CM047881.1:8913324-9036044 GCA_026212405.1 Petrea volubilis | reverse complement strand
AACAAGGTGAACCCAACGGACAATGCTGCCAAAAGTCGAAGCTCCTACAAACTTTGGCCATTTGATCCCTTGGTACAACTCGATGAATTTAGTAGATTGTTTCAAGATGGCCCTAATAAATGAATATAGATCTAACCTGTCCAATTATACAGTATAATTAGTGGTTGTTCACAACCTAGTTGTCCCACCGTCTTCTTTTTGGTCAATATGGCAATGCAGCAGTTTACATCCAACGATGAGCTAACCCCGAATTATATAGCTATGACACAATCAAACTCAACAACACAGAAGCTCTCCTCTCCAAAAATTTTTTTAAAAGATAAAATTATCCAAACCTATACATCATCATCAATGGCACATAATCCCTATATAAATATTCCATATCTCGGTAGCGATCCATCTCTGACTCGGGAAGCATCCGTTTCCAGCTCTTCTGTCGAAAAAGGGATATCAGAGAGGTGCGTGTCAGCACATACAACAGGCTGTTCAACCTCTAGAGGTGGCACCGGATCCTCCACTTGTAGCATAGCTTCTTGTTCATATCATTTTTAAATATCCAATCGCCAGGCTTCTCACAACGAATGTAATTGTGTAGCGCACATGCTGCAACAACCAGCTTCACGCTGTTTAAACAAATCGGCCACGGGTTTGAGTTCAGAGAGGGTAGTTGGAGAATCAGCAAACCTATCCCCTTTGAACTACCCGAATACCAACTCCTCCTCCCCACCCCCCGATCTTTTATAAATTACACTGACCATCCCCTCCAAGTTTCATAGTTTACACAGCTCCCCATTCTGTTAGGAAAATATTATTTAAACATCCCTAAACATCAAAGTGCAAACTCATTTTAAATTATTTTTGGCTGAGCATAATTAGGTCATTTTCCACTTTCCATTATGTTTTATAATTTGCAAACTTAGAGGAGAGGTCATTGTAATTACGAATTGATGAGGAGGAGTGGTGATGTAGATATTTCGGAGGGGTTTGCCAGCATAAATAACCCTACATAAAGAGAGAGGTTTCACCTGTGTAGCCAAAGGATAAGGAGGAGCTGACATCAAAATTGGAAACGTTCTTTCAGAGCAGCAAATGTGCGATCAGCCACAATATGCAGAACAGAATGTCTCTGATTGAAGAGTCTCTAGCATCTTGTGGGTGGAAGCCACTGCCTAAGTTCGAGTTGACTGTAGGATACACCAGGATATGGAGAAATGAACCCTGGGATATTTGCGTATTTGGCATTCACGAGATAGTATTTACCTTTAACAACAAATAACACTGTCTTTTTCAGTGGAACTACAGTGTCTTTTACAAATTAGATTAATTGAATTAATTACAGAACAGCAAGAAAGTGAAATCATTACATATAAACATGATAACTTGTGAAGGTTAAAAAACTACATAAAAGTATTGTAAGGCTTTCATAAGAAAGCCAAATTTGGGGTAAAGTGCTATAAAACTAGCTGAAATATTTACTAAGGGGCAAAATGCTCAGGTTCAACTGTGCAACCAATGTTTTTTGGATTTGGGGTGGGGGGAATGGACTTAATGTTGCAGGAAACTTGAACAAGGGCCAAAATGCTCCTGCAAAAGTAATTTAAGGGACCAAAAGTGCTTTTCTTACTTTCAGGGGGTTCACCGACAAAATAAAATCCTTTTAGGGAGTGAAATGCGATTTGGCCAGAAAATAATATGCAGATATTTTAGGAAGTTGAATGAAATGCCTACCATGGAAATGAACTTTTGGATACAAGTAGACAACCATTGGTTTTGAACAAGAAACAAGGTTCTACGATTACATTAAACATGCTCTTGAAGGGAAGGTAATGACTTCATTTTAAGAGCTTATCGAGCATAAAGTTGGTGCTTGTTGAACGAGGATCCATTACTTTTGTGCAGAAAACTAACATACCGTTAGGTACTTCAAGTTTGTTACGCCTAGTCAGAGCTGAATTTAGAACCCGCAACTCTGGAGCAGAGCCTTCCCAACCAGCAAGAACATAATGAAATTTCATGTCAAAAGAGCAGGCTGCCAAAACATTTTGGGAAGAAAACCGTTTTTATTTCGGAAAGGCCCTTGTTCATCCAAACCCACCGTCACTGGGAAATGTATGCCATCAACTGCTCCAACACAATTCTTGTTGAAGAGTCATAAGAGCATAAGAAATAATGCATTTCAGGAAACATATGGAAAAATATTCAATAATTGCATCAACACCCCCTGAGATTTGATGTAAATATACTTAGACCCCTTGAGGCTTGCATAATTACAGAAACTACCACGGCCTAAACCCCTAAAAAGTTGAAAACGGTGGTGGTTTTTGTAATTATGCAAACCTCTTGGAATCTAAGTGTATCTACACCCAACCTTAAAGGGTGAACATGTAATTATCCCTCTTCTCAAAGTCTTTGTCATACCCGAAAATAAGGGTAAAATTGAGGATCTTCTCGAATTTCTGGTGGAATGTCATCAGGTTTCGGACACCGGAAGAAATCTAATGAAACACTTATAATTGCACTCAGAACATTGTTGAAATGACGACTGATGGTTTCACCCGAGTATCTGAATAGTTCCTGAACTGCTCGAGTTCGTAGATTATGTCCAACTATAAACATAAATATTGCTAATTGCTGTTCAATCTTGATTCGGTTAGTGTGACGTAGTAACCCTCTTGTGTGCAGCATATCACACAACTTATAGAATACATGTTTGTCCATACGAAAATTCTCCATGCAACCCTCGTTTGGTCCTTTGAGAACTTCATCTACAAAATTCTTACCCTTTGATTCTGAGGAATGGCCTAATTCCCTTGGTATAGAAGCTTCATTGTTACCATCATTTTCATCATCAGAGCTCTCCATGAGAAAAGAACTCACTGCATGCCCATTGTTTTTAGCGACAAAAAAATATAAATAGAAAATAAAATTGGTAGGTGTAGCTTCTATTTATTTTTCAAAGTCCCAATTGGACTTTTAAGCACCTAATTCCAAGATTACCATATGAAAATGAATTTTTTTTTATATATATAAGGCAGAAGAGCATTCAAACATACAGGAACAGTCTCAGAGAAAGTTTGATTTCATTTACAAAATTGCTCAACAAAATATTTGATTTCATGATTGAGACTATTAGCTAAGGAAAACGTTAGGTAATGCAACAAGAAAACTATTGGCATTGTTGCATTCAGTGCTCCATAGTTCTCCGCAAACCTCAGCAGATTGAAAGAAAAATTGACTACTAAATCTATTCTCACAGCTGATATTGCAATTTATATCCAAGACTCATGAGAATTTAGAGTTTCGACTGATTCCCATCAATATTCAGGTTCAAAGGGTTATTGCAAATTAAAAATCAAAGTCAATACAAGTACCAACTTCTATCATACAAAACTCATTAATCACATAAATTCATTCTCATTAATTTTCAAACTTATTTTCAAGAAGCAAACAAATTTTCAATATCATTAATTTTTAAACTTATTTTGAAGAACCAAACAAACATTACCCATAAAACTAGGATGCCACCTGATTGTAACAATTTTACCAAGAAAATCGTACCTGCCAAAAACCTCGAGAGTAATCACAACTTCTATAACCACAATATCTCCATTAAAGAACCAAGAAACGGCCTCATCCCTTTAGAAAATATTTTCAAAAGGGCACCAACCAAGAAAACCAAGAAAAAAGGACCCGATATCCTTATTTCTCATCCCACTAGCTACATCATAACAAGTAACAGCCTATCTTAATTCAAATCAAAAGCCCCTTTTCACGAGATCTTAATCCAAATCAACAGCCCCTTTCATGAGATCTTAATCCAAATCAACAGCCCCTTTTCACGAGTCACTCTACTATAGCATTCTTTTTAGCTCTACAGAACATCTTCAAGACTATACCCTAACATCACGTTTACTTTCATGACATCAGGTTTACTTTCATGGTTAAAATTTGGGTGATTTGTTTATTGATGGACTAATTAAATATTCAAGAGCAAAATTCACAACCAAACCCCCAAATCACTTCAATTTTAACCATAAAGGTAAACGACTCCTAAATATTGTCCCTTGTGGACTCTGCTAAACTTAATTAGTAATTAACATGAAGTTAAGAGTTCTTGCTCCATTTTGAAACTTCTTTTTCAGAAACAGAATAATTGAAAAAAAAATTAAATTAAATCAACCTTCGAAAATCTTCTCTCTAAAGTTGATGCTTTTTTCATTTTCCTCCCACTATCAAAACCAAAATTACAGTAAAGTGCACCAATAATGCCCAACAATTACAAAATAATAAACTAATTATAATACGTGAATAAAGCTGGAGAACCAGATTTGAATTAGGAGAAATTAATCGGAGGAAATAAGTGAAGATTTACGTACCCAAAAATGAAATTCGGTGGAAAACCTTTACGAAAATTTTATCAAAATATTCTGATTTCTCGAGTCCCACAGTTCACAGGGAAGGAAGAATAACGAACGGGAATGTTGGGTTTAAGAGTGAGAAGGTGCGTGGGAAGTGTGTAGGGATGTAAGCAAGCCGAGCCGAGCTTTGGGGTTTTTTTAAGGTTTGAGCTCGAGCTCGACGAGCTGGGAAATCTGAGGCTTCAGCTCGGCTCGATTCGCTTGGTTAGTTGGCTCGTTCAAAAAGGACCCTCTTTCTCAAACCCACAATGAATAAAACCCTCATTCTGAAATTTAAACAAGAGAGAGAGAGAAGTACCTAAGAGTAGCCCTCTTTCTCAAACCCCCGGAAACAGACCCATGGCGGCGGCGAATAGGCGACGGCGGAGACGAAGCAGCAACAAACCACAGCGGGAGGATCTCTTCTCTGTAACAGAAGAGAGGAGAGACTAGAGAGGGGGGTAAGAGAGACAAGGGAAAGGGAGCCGAGAGAGCCGACCTACTGGAGAGAGGGAGACGACGGGAGAAGAGAGACTGTACACAGAGAGAGAGAGAGACGACGGGAGAAACGAGACAGAGCAGAGAAACAAACGACGGTCTGGTGGAGAGAGAATAACGGGACAGTTAAGGTTTGACTAAAATTCAATTTTGACTTGTATTTTTATTTTTATAATTATATATATTATATAAAATTAAATAAATATTAAAATATTAAAGGTTCACGAGAGCATGAACAAAAACTATCTAGCTCTAGCTCAGTTCGATAAACATACGAACTAGGCTCAAGCTCGAAATGGGTCAAGCCGGCTCGTTAGGCTCGCAAGCCGGATCGATTCGTTTGAATCCCTAGTGTGTGCTACTAATTAACAAAGGCTATTCACAATAATTCTATAATCATCAAGGAAATGTGTGAAGTGCACAATTTCTAATTGTCTTGGCAAATTCTATGGACATATTTGATTGCAATATTTTATGGATTATGAGGCCGTGTAATTCCTCTAATGCGCGTTTGATCGAATCGGATTGTCTTATGAGCCGACACGGCTCGTAATCCAAGCCGGAGTTGAAATACACAAAGTGAGGTATTAAGTAATTCTCACAACGGGTGTTTATTGTGAATTTTAGTTTAGCATTACAAAATTGGCCTACGAATTTACTAAAATACCCCCAAAAGTTGATGTGAAATTACTTCTACTTGCACATTGTTTTAGGGGGGTAAGTTGGTGAAATTCCCTCTCATAAGAAACTCCACCAAAACTAATTAAACAACACTATATTAATACATTATTTCTAAAATTCTAATAATTCCAAATCGAATGAGCTTACAAAATCTGACACCTGTGGCACCCACTCCTTTAAGGAATTTAGGAAGCTTATGGACATAATTTCCTATCAAACATGTCCATATATGCATTTTCAATTAATTTATAAAATTGGGTTAAATAGTTAAGCACTCCAATCATGTTTAGGGTGCTTTATATTTAGTATATATCAAAACTTTGTGAATATGCAACTGTGAAACTCAACGTTTATAAATTACGCTCTGGTGGTACTTTCGATAGAGTCTTTTCAGAATATTCTATTGAATATGTCAAGTTATTTGCATTTGACACCTTTATACATTTGCAAATTAATGGTTTTATAGGGATTTTATATTAATTTTCGATTATACGAAAAGGTCAAATGCAATTAACTATATATTTTCAATGAAATATTCATAAAGATTCCATCGGAAGTACCATCATATCACAATGTTGGGTTTAATATCAAAATGCAAAAGAGCTCAAAAATTTGGATGTTTAAAGTATTTAACCTATAAAATTTCATACACTTGTCAACTTTTCATAAAATAATGGCCAAATTCCAAAAAACTCCCATGCACCCCGAGGTACATCAGTAATCAATAGAATGGGATAATGAGCAGAGGCAGAAGACAACACATGTTGAATTGCAGCATTTGGAAAGAGGAGAATCCCTTCAACGAATCCAATTCCTCTATCAAGGCTCATTCTGATACCCAGTGAAACTTAAATTGCATAACCCTAAAGAGTTGAGAATGTATTGCATGGAAGATTCCCCTATCTTTTAGAAGAACATTAAAATCTCCCATGACTATTAAAATATGAGTCATATGACTCGATTAGTCCCAAAAAGAGGATTTAAGGGATGAGACACCTAGTGAGTGCACACCGGTAAATTGCCACAATTGGGAGTTCATATAAGACAAGATTAACGTGTTAATAAACCAACTATTGGAAACAAAAAAATATTTACATAAAGGGAATTGAACACCCACAAGTCCAACAAGGGAATAAACTCAGAGCGAGAGAGATTAGTGAACAGATAATTTGAGCAATTTTACTAAAAGACATAATTTCAATTTAGCATAAAAATAGAAATCAGGCTTATGATTCTGGTAGTTCCAAGAAATCACCTTCATGAATCACCCCCTGGCCCCTCACAATAGTCTCTCTCCCTCTCATCCTGCTGCCATCACCTCCTTCCCCGACAATGGTGCCAAAATTTGATGGTTGTTGAAGCCACCAAAAATAAATTCTACTCCTCTAACTATAAAATTAACTTGTAGATAAGGTGAGAAAGGTCAATCCCACAGTGAATAAATACTGATAAATCCTAAGATAACCAAGTAACATAAAGGAGGATTCTAAATAATAAGTTAATAAAATAAAATAAAAGCAAGAGACAAATTAAAAACAAGTATAGATGAATAAAGATTCAGTTAAGGGTAATTCTTTGCACAATATTTTCCTAAATTGATCATTGATTCAAAGATAGTTTTTAACTCATTCAATAAATTAGTTATAGTCTTCAAAGAACTCATCCAACCTAATCTTTCTTTAATAATAGACTAGACATACGAATGCGATGAATAATCCCTAATTAATGAATAACCCTAGTCAAATGATAGGATTTAACCCATTAATAGCATTAAAAACTAGAAAGACTCAATCCTAGCCAACAAACTCACGAACATGGTTGTTCAAAACTAGATTGTGCATTTTATTAGTATAACAAATTATACTACTTTCCACTTTTGTTGATTTAATCAAATAATTACGGATTTGATCTTACCAACTAGAACCATGAAGTTAAATTAATTAAACAATCGACCAAAATTGCACAACTAACAAAATAACAATAAGAGATGGAGTTTTTTCAAAAAGCACATGAAAATACACAAATACTGTATGAAATTAAAAGACAAGCAAACCAATTAGATTTCACAATCCTTAAACAAAATGTTGGCTGGAATTATTCATTGAGTGAATAAAGAAATTTAGCCACGCATGGCCATAGTTACAACTTCAAAATAAAATATAAAAGCTGAAAATTTTAAAGAGAAAACTAAAGAACTAGAATTCAAGATGTTTAAACAATGATCTACAATTGTGTATATATAGAGCTCCGACCCTTGATCAAATTCCTAATAGGAGGATGATTCTTTGGAAGCCTGACGAATCTTAGGCAAGTGGGAGGATTTCCTTCCAAGTCAAACCCTTGCCATAACGAGGTTTTTTTCTTCCATTCCCACGTAGAAAATTCAGCCCATAGGGCATGATCATGCCTTGAGTCACAAGCATGATTATGTTCATGTTTAGCCCTCCAACTTCATTGTATGTTATCCCTCTGCACTTTTTACCAGCTTTAGGCTCTTTTTTAGCCCATTTTCATCAATTTTCACCTAAAAAAAATAAAAATTAAATTTGATGAAATTCTAATCAAATTTAGACTCAAAATTAACTAAATCAAGTGCAATTGTTGCCTAAAACTAGGTAAAAATAACATACTATCAAATTCCCCCACACTTAGTCCATGCTTGTCCTCAAGCATGCAATAAATCTAAGTTATCAAATTTTCTCAAGAAAAGCAAACTCTTAAGGCAATGTCAAATTAATGAAGTCAAAGAGCAAATGTAGGTACACTTAAAAAGGAACAACATTTAAGATACATCCACGAAAATCTCCACACCAAGGCAATGGTTCAAACAAAGGTCTTTAGGCACATAATATGATAGGATTAAAAATGTTTACCCTGATCCTTAACAAACAAGTTCGGTTTGCAAATCAACTCAAAGGAGAAAATCACCATAGTCACAGAAGACATCACTATGTGTGGACAAGCATGGACTAAGTTTGAGGGAGATTATAAATTTGATCCCATTTGGAACTAATTATATGAGATTCTTTTCGGGGTTTATGTGTTGAATTATATGTGTATCCCATCTATAATTTTTTTTGGTAGTTTTCTTTTTTGGCCATTTATAAGGCATAGGCTCGGTTTCTTATCCATCAATTTATAGGATAGCTCATCCCACCATGGGGATGGGATATCTAATCCACTTTATTTAGATTGAGTTGATATAAGTTGTTATTTGTTGTATTACCCTTAGATTTATATGATGGGTCTTAAATTAAAGGGCTTTTCATAATTTGTTTCATACTCATATATGAAAAAAGAATACTACCAAACATAGTTTGAAAAATATCTCGTGCAATAATACTTGCTATCAAATATATTAATGCAATGGATTGATAACAAATTTATACCAATAGTTTCGCATCTGCAATAAAATTACAAGACAAGAAAAATATGGACAAATAAAATATTTGAATTTTAAAATATATGTGGTTATTATCTCTAGAAAATATTAATCCGTTGATTCTTCTCATTGGAACTTTGATTCAAGGGGTTGAGAGCTTGTTCTTGAATCGATTGAATAGCGATAATTTAATGCCTCGAGGAAGATTTTGGGCCTTTGTAGCAACAACACTTTATTATGGCAAAAGCTCGGGAATTTGAGGGCTCGAAGTTTGATTTTTATTTTCTTTTCTTTTCTTTTTTTTTTTTTTGAGGTCCTTGTATTTTCTTTGGGTGCCTCTATTTATAGGCGTAAGATGAGCCTTTGAAATTTATGTCTTTTTATAGGCCTTGGGCTTTGAGTCCATTGGACACACATCTACACTTGATGGGCTTACCAAAATATTTTTGCCCAATTTATATATATAATCCAAGATAAAATAAAAAAATTAATATTTGTTTTAGAATAACCAATTCATGAAGCCAAATTTATTATGTTCTTAAGATTGAGACCCAACTTAATAGCCAATATGTTTGGGTCATTAATTAGTAGTTTATCTCAAAACTTTGGTGTCAACAAATGCCCCCACTTTCTGGCAAAAAGCATGCTAAATACTTGCGAAAGCTAGGACTTGAAGTATTTTTTTTTAATCAAAATAGGACCAATAAGTCGAACCTAATACAAAGGCTCAACTATTTTTTCTTTTCCAGTATATGGGCCGCTAGGAGAGGCTCATCAAGAACAATCTTCCTCAAATTTCAATCAGATGACCACAATCTCGGTCATATGAAGCAGCACGTCACACACTTGTTCCTCAAAAAAGCTTACGTGCGGCCTTAACTTCTTATTCGCCCCTTACGGCATTAGCTAAGTCAATCTCTCTCAAAGTTTTGTGTGTGAAGAAGATGAAAAAGATAGGTTTAGAAGGCAAAGGAACAAAGAAGGAGGTTTACAAGAAAGATTGGAAAGGAGATCTTCTTAAGGAACGTAAGTGATGATATACCACACGTTTGGTGAAATGTGGACCGGATATTTCATAATACCTCAACAAAAATTTGAAAAATCAATCATATGAAATTTATTTAGTTCAATACAAATTAGATTTTTGTTTAGATGAATGCTAATTTTTATTTTCCATACTCAAGTCCAATTTTCAGTTTATTTTACTTTCTCATGTTTTTACATTTACAAACACAAAACAAAAATTACATTATCTTTGGTGTTATTTTCATTATTTTGTATTTTATGTTTTGATAATATACATTGGAGAATTTGAAGAAAATGAACAAAATATGTTTGGATTATATGTTTAAAAATGCATGGTGTCATGTGTGTGTGTGTGTGTGTGTTTTAAATGTGTTTGGTGTTTTCTAAATCATTATCTATACTATTAATAAAACACCTATGGCATGATTGGTATGTAGGAAAGAAGTGGGAATGTAATGTGCATTCTTAACAAAACGATTGGTATGATTTAGACTTAGGAAGATTCATTTCCAAAGGAATCACCATTCCCATATGTATGGGTTTGGTGATTCCTTCCACCACTTATGATTTTGGCTATTCCTAATGGTTGACAATGAACTACATTTTTATATTATTAATAGGGATAAATAGTTTTTACCTTCCAAACTTTTTGTGTTTTTGGACTTTACCATATGGACTTTTTTTTTGTTTTACCGTTTATCATCTAAACTTTGTATTTTTTTACACATTACATTTTTCTGTGGAGCTAAGAGCAAATGCATCATTTCAGCTGGTTAAAGTCACATGACATACATGTGAATGCCCCTTAGATGGTAATATGTAAAAAATGCAAAGTTCAGATGGCAAATGAACAAAAACAAAAAATGTTCGTATAGTAAAGTCCCCAAATGCGAAAAGTTTGGAGGGTTAAAAGGATTTATCCCATATAAAATGACGCATTTGCCCTTACTTAAAGTCGCGTGACATGCATGTGATGGAATTCCGGTGGAATATGCCCTTAGATGGTAATTTATTATAAAATGAAAAGTTTAGATAGCAAACGATAAAAAAAACAAGTGCATATGGTAAACTCCAAAAACACGAAAAGTTTGAATGATAAAAAATGTTTATCCCTTATTAATATAATTACTTATTACCACCAAAAGAAAAATATAATACTTATTGAATCTATCTTATATTTATAAAATGTATACTCATAGTTAATACTTATTGAATCGATCTTATATTTCTAAAATGTATACTCATAGTCATTAAATACAAATAAATACATTAAATATTTGTTAGATTGTAAATATTATATATAAAATATATATTTATCATAAATCACACACACATACACATGTATATTAATGTGTGTATGTATTAAAATATACATCTAATATTCTACTTTATTTATGATGTTTAAATTATATGCACATGCTAACATGTATTCATATGTACACATATATGATATACAATTAATATTATTCTAATATATTTCATACTCATAATAAGATTGTAAATCAGTCTTATACTTTTAGTTTAAGTTCTATATATTGTATCACATGTAGTAAATGTCCATATAATTCAATATATAAATAAAATAATTGATATACATACATATTTTATAAATATATATATATATATTTATAAAACATAATATGCATTTGTATAGAAAAGTGATATACCAACATATATAAAGAATGTTTAACTAAACGGTGCATATCTATAAGTAGTAGTAATATATTATTTAAATACACGATATATATTCTATTTAAATTTAAAGTATTTTATTCAAATTTTGTTTTTAATCTTACACTTAATTTATTTTTATTTCTATCATTTATTACTACTTACAAAATATATGAATGAAATGATTAATTCATTCCCTGATTTATTCCTTAGGCATACCAAGCGTGGGAATACTAATGTCAACACAATTCCTTTACCATTTCATTCCATTTCAAAATTCATTCCATTTTCGCTCAAATCCTTTTCTTCATACTAATCTTCACCCTAGGGAATCTAACAACCACTTTGATGTCTATTAATCTTTTTGATCACTCACATCTCTAATTTATTTTTTCTATCCTCCCCCACTATTAACGTGTTTTTTATTTTTTTTTCTTTCCTTCTCTCTCCTCTATCAATATATATTTTTCCATGTATCTTTTATCAGTTTTTAAACTTTTCCTCTCTTATTTATTTGTTAATCTTATAATCTTACTTTTATTTTAAACTATTTTTCATTTATAAATTTAATAAAAATACATTATAAATAATTAAAAATATATAATCGTGTATGAAATTCAGTGAATATTTTAGTTTTAGATTCAGAATTTAAATGTGTAATTAAATTATATTTTATTTTGCACATGCGTGGAGTGTACCACACCCACTAGTATTTATAGTAATTGGTGGTTGATGCTGATATTTTTATATATTTAGTGACGTCATGTTATCATTTCTTTTTTGGAAAATATTTTTCTTTTGACAGAAAATATGTAGCCAAATACGTTTCTTCATTTTTAGAGGAGGAAATTGTTTTTCAAAATAGAAACAAACATGGCATAATTGGATTTTCTTAGGATTTGGTCTCTTAATTATTTATTCATCTATTAATTTTTTATTAAAAATATTAGAGAAAATATTAATGTGTATACCAATGACAAATTATTGATAGCAACTTTATTTCCAAGTAAAAATCATAGAAAAATGGTTGGAAAAATAAATAAATAAATAAACACCTTCATTAATATCACATTGGTTCGTTTAGCTAATCCAAGACAATCAAGTAGCTTTGCGGGTAACCAAAAGATAAAAATTTGGTGTGGTCGAGTTCATTGCAACTATTTTAAATATTTAAGTTCGAATTTCACTAAAAATATAGAATATATCAATCATTTAAAGGTATTATAAATCAACTTCTTGGTGATGCAATTTCAATTCCCCAGTAAATGCATGTAGTGATGAAGAAAAATTATGTGAATAATTATAAATACTTTGTCGGGATAATTGCATAAAACCCATATGTGGGTTCGCAAAAATTCACGCTGCTACGCTATGATTTAAAAATATGAGGGGAAAAAAACGCTCTTTCTTTCAGAAAAATATGCGCATTATTACCTTACCATCAATAGATGACGGAGCTTGTTACACACGTACGCCTGTTGTGTTTTGTGGTTGTTTTTGGCGTCCTTTGACTTTGAATAGGGACATTACATGTCTAAAGTGTCCATTTTCACTCCTTCTTTCTAGTATATATGTTGTTATTACACCAAGCTTTTCTCGTCACTCTGCATTGAATTTATGGCAACACTGCAGGAAAAACGGGCAAAAGCGGGGGAAAAATCCGGCGGAAATCCGGGGGATTTTCCGCCGGAAAATCGTAAAACCGGCGGAACACCGGCGAAAACCGGTCCGCCGGTTTTTTTGGCGCCGGAATACACCGGGCCGCCGGTTTTCCCCCGGTTTTTCCGCCGGTTTACGCGAGCGAGATCGACCGGCGGAAAAACCGGCGGAATATTCCGTCGGATGCCAAACCGGCGGAATATTCCGCCGGATTAAAAAAAATTTAAATTTGAAAAAGCCGGGGGAAATTTCCCCCGGTTTTTTCCGCCGGATAATATAAAAAAAAAATTAAATTTGAAAAAACCGGGGGAAATTTCCCTCGGTTTTTTCTACCGGATAATAAAAAAAATTAAATTTGAAAAAACCGGGGGAAATTTCCCCCGATTTTTTCCGCCGGATAACGCCGGATAATAAAAAAAAATTATATTTGAAAAAACCGGGGGAAATTTCCCCCGGTTTTTTCCGCCGGTTAATTAAAAAATAATTTAATTTTAAAAAACCGGGGGAAATTTCCTCCGGTTTTCCCCCGCAAATATAAAAACAAAAAATTTATTAATTAAAACCAATTTCTCCGATTTTTTTAAAATAATTATTTTAATTCGATCGCCCAAATCAGCTCATTAAAATTTTTTTATTTATAATTTTCATTTATAATATTCTAATAATGTAAAATGCTAATATTCACAAACATCTAAAATAAATAAAAATACATAAAGCTAAAATAAATTGACAAATATAAAATATTATCCTATATTGTTTGAAATATAATTCAAATATGAAATACGAATTCGTCCGGCAAATAAAAACATTTTTCATACGTCAAATTAAAGTATCAAATGTGTCTACTCGTCCTCCTCATCGTCATCCTCAAAATAGTTGATCTCATTTTCGTTATCATCTCCGACATTCATGGGATTCGTATTTGGTTGCGGTGCGAACATGTGTTGAGCGGGAAATCCTTTATCGAGATCATGACATGTGTCGTGGGACGTATTGCCCGTGGGACGACGCCGACGAGATGACTGGGGAGCTGCTCCGGAGGCGGACGGGCGATTGCTCACAAGTCCGGTGTACAGTTGTTGCATCATTGACATTATTGTGTTATTTTGAGACTTTAATTCGGTGATCTCTTCTTTTTGAGTTGAGATATAAGTCTGAATTTGATCTCTGAGATCCGTCAACTGCGCCTGTACATGTGCTCCGGAATTAAAAGGATCAGCACGCGATGAGGAACTTCCCAATGAGTGTTGCCCCCTCTTTTCCCGAGGAACGTAGTTCAGCCCAATTTGGCGACCCTTTCTGTTCGGGGGTCCGACCGCCTGCATAAACAACTCGTGTTGAGACTGTTGTGTAGCTTCATCGCTCAACCTTGCTGCTATTGATTGTTCCTGGGCTTGCAACAATTGTTGGTAGTTCTCCTACACGAAATTAAATAAATTAGATTAAACAATTAAAATTTAAGTCATGCAAGTATGTATAATTAGTTAATTAAATATGCAAATTAATATATTATATACGTACATGGACTTGTTTGGCATTTTGATTTAGCCAAACCACATTATTGGCCGTGCTCGCTTCATCCTCGTCACCCTGGGTCATCTCGTCGGGTCTAAGTGATCTCGTATAACACTTTTGAACAACCTCATGATAGCCGACCTCACGTTCACACTCAGCCTCCTAGATAATTGACAAATAAAATTTTTAATAACAATAATAGTTATAATAAAATTGATAATAAATAACATACCATCTCAAATTTTTTCGTCGCAAGTGACTTCAGCCCGCCACCTTAACATGCTCCACCACCCACTTCTCTATTTTTTTTATTCTGTTCGCTTGTTTTTTTGAATGTCTCTGAAGCCCAATAGGCGGTCAATTGATCCCATATTTGGGGCACTATCCACGTCGGTCGCGTCCCAATTTCCCTGACATGCTCATATAGCTGCGACAGTTTTCTCGAACCACGGCTTCGAAAAGCCTTTTTCATATGATACTCGTGTGTGCAGGATCCCACTCAACATATTTCTGTATATGTTATATTTTAAAAGATTACAATATGCATAAAAATTTATGTGTTACGTGTTACGTGGTACATATAATCAATATACAAAACAAAATAAACCGGGGGAATTATTCCCCCGGTTTACGGGGAAATTTTTTAAAAAAAACCGGGGGAAATGTCCCCCGATTTTCCCCCGGTTTAAGGGGGAATTTTTTAAAAAATAAACCGGGGGAAATGTCCCCTGGTTTTCCCCCGATTTTTGGGGGAAAAGAAATTAATTTGTTTTCACAAATTATATTAATTATAAATATAAGTATTTTTTTTCATAAAGTAATTTTGAATATACTACATTTGATATTTTTATTATTGGAGCATATAAATTATAAATTTTTTTGGTAAAAATTAGAACTTATATGATTTTTTTTAAGAGTAATGATGATCGACAAATATTCGTTAAAGACCTTAGTCAAATATCACAGCGGAAATGAGAATAACCCTAGCTAGTATTACAACTCCAATTCAAAGATGTAAATAAAAGACTAAACTATAATAGCCTTATTAGATAGAGTCATAAAAGAAAATAGTAGAACTAATTTTTCGTATCTTAGTTCATATTATGTATTTAATTTATGAGTTAAATCTTTACATATGCTTTCGATATTTCAACAAATGTTAAATCATATATAACTATTTAAATTATCAAAAGTAATAACTAAAATAGATTGCAGAATATAAAAATATCGGGCACATATAACTTTTTCCACATTATAATCTATCCGTGACCAAAATACGTCATATCCCTTTGATATGATCGTCTAAAATGATAAAATTGTTTTTTTAAAATTTAAAAATATATACGTTACAAAAGAAAATATTTGATTTAATTATAAAGAATTTAATAAAAATGTCTTGGGAAAACATAACAAAATCACATTTTGTATTATTGTGTCATGATTTTTGGGCGTAAACATATTCAGTAAATAAAAAGTATTTGATAAAAAGATAATACTATTCATAAGGAATCAATGCCCAATTAACTTAAGGTAAAAAAAAAAAGGAATAACAATATGTAGATATCGATCAAATGACTTCTTAGCAAGAAAATACCATGACTTAAGATTGTTACCATCTCGTCCATTTTGAGGAACATACCAATGAGGGATACGAGACAACACATACCTGTTGTCATTTACTATGGAATAAATTACAAAAAGATTCAACTATTCAGCTAACTGTCCAGTAAATTAAGTTTATCTTCCGAACATTTCAAATAATCTTAACATTTCAAATCAATAAAAGAACAATTCAAATTGATTGGGGGGGGGGGGGGAGGTAAATTCACTTACTTAAATATAAAATATAAAAATTCAAACACCCCAGCCTTAGTAAAAATTTCTATAAAATAATACTAAAAGTGCCTCTTAAGCAAAATGTAATATATGTTAGTTTAAACATAATATATGCACTTATTATAATATTTGGTACTTTTCTATTAACGTATTCTCGTTTAATTTCAAGTAAACATGCTTTGAATGTATACTATCCTTAAACGACTATCACTTTTCTGTCCATCACTATACTTATATATGCTCATTTTAATTTGATGTTTTAGGTTTTTAATATTATTTTATTTTTAATCGACTAGAATTGGTAGACGTGTTTTCGGATCTTTGATAGATTTGAGTTTAGTATATATTTATAGATCGTGATTTTATAGGATCTCTCAAATTGGATTGAGCAGTTGTCAAATTATGTTATCGGATTTGGATTTGGACTTTGTATATCAGATCCTATAACAAAATTTAAAATTCTCTATCTTATTTATTTGTTAAAGAACACATCATAATTCTTAAAAGTACAATTGACTTTCATTTTACTTGGTTATTATTGTAAACTAAAAGAAAATATAAAAGTACACTCTAAAACAATTCAAACAATTAATTAACTTCAAATAAAAAAAATTAATTTCCACCGATTTTACATAAAAAAAATTTCAAAAAAAAATCGGGGAAATTATTCCTCCGGTTTTTCTGCTGGTTTTAAATTTAAAAATACATAAAAAAAAACCGGATATAAAAAAATATATAAAAAAAACCGGATATAAAAAATATATAAAAAGAAACGGTTTTCTATTTAAAAATAAATAAAAAAATATTAAAAAACACCGGGGGAATAATTCCCCCGGTTTTCCGCCGGTTTTTTATTAAAAATATATAAAAAAATATATAAAAACAAAACCGGGGGAATTAATCCCCCGGTTTTTCCGCCGGTTTTTTTATTAAAAATATATAAAAAATATAAAAACAAAACCGGGGGAATTATTCCCCCGATTTTCCTCCGGTTTTTTATTTAAAAATATATAAAAAATATATTGAAAAAAAACCGGGGGAATAATTCCCCCGGTTTTTCCGCCGATTTTTTATTAAAAATATATAAAAAAATATATTGAAAAAAAACCGGGGGAATAATTCCCCCGGTTTTTCCGCCGATTTTTTATTAAAAATATATAAAAAATATAAAAACAAAACGGGGGAATTATTCCCCCGGTTTTCCACCGGATTATAATTAAAAAAATATAAAAAGATATTAAAAAAAGACCGGGGGAATAATTCCCCCGGTTTTTCCGCCGGTTTTTTATTAAAAATATATAAAAAAATATAAAAACAAAATCGGTGGAATTATTCCCCCGATTTTCCGCCGGTTTTTTATTTAAAAATATATAAAAAATATATTGAAAAAAAACCGGGGGAATAATTCCCCCGATTTTCCGCCGGTTAATATTTAAAAAATAAAAAATAAAAAAACCGGGGGAAATTTCCCCCGGATTTCCCCCGGTTTTTTTATTTAAAAAATTCAAAAAAAAAATTGGGGGAACTTTCCCCCGGTTTTTCCGCCGGTTTTTCATTTTCCGCCATGCCCGCCGGTTTTCCGCCGGTCCAAATCCGGCGGAATATTCCCCCGGAATATTTCCGCCGGAAAACGCCGTTTTTGCTGTAGTGCAATTAGTCTTCCGCCATTGTTGAGGTGGGTTGGTCTTTTTATTATTATTATTTTTGTGTGTGTGTTTTCTTGTTACTTCCCTTTTATTTATTTATTTACCTTTTTTTTTTATCAAATGTTAGATTATGTCTCCTTCTGTGAGCTCTGTGAAGGAAGAATTTTCAGAAGTGGATTTGAGGTACACAAACCCTAATTGCCATTGCAAAACAAAATGCTGCAATTAGGGTCATCGGTCCAAAGAAAGAAACTGTGGGGAAATTATTTTGTGCTTGTCAAGATGGCAAGTGCCACTAGTTTTCTTGGCCTAAACCTCACATTGTGACTTCAAAACTCTCATTGCCAAATTCGACAAGAATTCCAGATTTGGAAGAAGTGCTATCGGAGAAAGTTGATGTGGGAGACCAATTTGCTGAGACGATTTTGTTGACGCACGAGTTGAAAGAAAAAATGTAGAAATTGAAGAGCGGTCAAACTCTCCTAAAAATCCTTATTGTACTTCTAATAATTCTAGTTGTGATTTTGAAGTAATTAAATGAAATTTATTGAAGTAAATGAATTAGTCATTGTAGCCTACAAGTATTGTTTTGGAAGAATAAAATGCATATTAATTGTTGTATCCATTGCACTACAAATCGAATATTGTAATAGTGTTGTTTTCAACAACACAACAATGAGGCAAAAAGTCATAGTTTCCTATGTTCACATCACAAGAATTAGGGCAAAAAAGATCATCGTTTTCTTAGTCATACATGACCTAGCCCAAAAATCATTGTTTCACTAATCACAATAGCCAAAAAACCTAGACAATTGGCAATTTAAGCACAACTCCATCAATTTGGGGCATTGGTATGGCTGTCAACTTAGGATGATGGGGTTTGCCTTGGCCTTTCGGCGGATGAGACTTCTTTGAGCTTGGATGAAATGTTTGGCTTCCTACAGGCATTCGTTGGTTGTTGGTAGTGTTGGGGCTAGCCTACTAGGCGTCATTCCTTATGTTCCATTTTTCCTTACACTAAGTGTTTTGATCTTGTTGTTTTCATTTTTTTTGGTGATTTATCGTAGAAGACCTGTGCTAGATTGTTTGGAGTTGCGTTTGTATGCACATTTAGATTCTACAATAACAATAACATTGTGTTAGTTTTTCTTGAAGTACAAGAAGCATGTAAAGATGACATTATAATAAGATACATGTGTGAAATGATACATGACATGATGATTATTGTGTTTGAAGGACATGTGGCTATGAGGCTTTTGATGGCATTGAAGACTATCTTGGCACCTTCATTCAAGGGAACAACAAAATTAATTGAGAAATTTTATTAGGCTCTGCATGGTGCATTTTATAGTAGTCAAGTTAACTATTGTGGATGCAATATATATATATATATCCTTTGAACATCTCTGTTAATGTTTTTAATGGTTACAAAAAGATTCTGAACCCATGGTTATTCTTAGTATATGATTGGTATTCAAGAATGAAGTGGGAATACATTACATATTCCCATCTTCATTGCTAACCCATGATTGGTATAATTTTAGTTTAGGATTTCTCATTCCTTAGGGAATTCTCATTCTTTATATTCTACATTGGTTTAACTATTCCTTATTGACTAGGAATCAACTTCTTTTTATTTTAGATAAATTATCCTTCCAAATTTAAAGATAATCACCAATACAAAAACCTATTATCGCTGAATATATCCCAATCTATCTCCTCTCCCATCGTCTCCTCTCTCAATTTTTGTCATCTCTCAATTTATGTCCTCTCTTCACCTTCTACAACAAGTTCCACAGCAACCAACACTGAAAACAAAGTATGAACTTCTTTTTTCAGTTTTTCACTTACTTTCCTTTATCTTTGATTTGTATTATATTGAGTTTGTCGGGTGCTTTTTTTCCCCTAAAAAATTCACAATAATCATTCAGTAGCCTAAGCAACACAAATAGTTATATCATATAAAAAGAATAATTATAACCGATGCTTATTAGCTTGTTTGTTGTATTAGCTTGTTTGTTCTAAATTTGTTGCCTGCCCTACCATGAATTTACTTGTATTGACAAAGATTAATTAACTATCCATATTTCATCATTGAATGCGTACATAATTTTCATGCATCATGTGACAAACATTATTGGTAGATTAAGAGTTACGTGAAAATTTAGCAATCAGATACTATAAATAGAATATTGATGTTATTGATTGTGTCAATATACTGTGCTTGGGAGTTGGAAAAAAAAATATTGTTACTTATACTTGTAAAATATATTGTCAAATCAACAATCACTGAAAGAAAAGAAGGAAAAAAAATAAAATACATAAGTTAACTTTTAGTAGATATTTATTTTTTAAAGTATAAAAATATTAAATATCATTGTTGGTATGTTAAAGAATAATTATGATATATTTGCTACAACCTAAACATTTGTACATAATAGTTTTTAAACATTTTACTATAGAGAGTAATTTGGCCATTTCAAATAATTTTATTCTATTCCTATTTTCCTTTTTGTATAACCAATCATGGGAATAGAATCAAACAAGGACTAATAATTGCATTCCTTCCTCATTCCTTGTACATACCAATTATGGGAATATTATGTTGAAATCATTCCATTCCTATATCCATTTTATTCCTATGTTATTCCATTCATGATACCAATCATGTTGTATGTGATTATGTTAAAGATATAGTATAGCAATGATTTCACTTATACCTAAGTGATCAATCCCTTATACCTGAAATGATTGATTAGATTTGTGAACTTTGGGATGTGGATTAGATTTGTGAACTTTGGGATGTGGAAGCATAACAGTGCTTGAAGATGAAGCAACATGTGAGGATAATGACATATGTGTATAAACTATAAAGTTATGATAGTCAATTTACAAATAAACATATTATTTTAAAGCATCATTCCCAATGAAAACTAGATATGTACAAGTGGTAATAAATGTGGGTTTAAAGTTGTCACTACACGACTAGAATTCGAATCCTAGGCATGGAAAGTATTTTTGGGGTGGGATTTAGCCATCTAAAATTACGCATTTGCTCTTGGTGGAATATTCTCCTAGAAAATGCTTTTATATGGCAATATGTAAAAAAACACAAAACTTGGATGACAAACGGTGTATGGCGGATGATGGAGAGATGTGTGTGTGTGTGAGAGAGAGAGAGAGAGAGAGAGAGATGACCTAGAGAACAGGGGAAGACAAAGAAGGGGGAACAAAAGAAAAAAGAAAATATTTCATTATATGTAATATGTATCATAATTTTTTTTATCAAATATTAAAATATCAATAATTTTTTGTATTTATAAAAACAAAGTTTATAATATTATAAGATATTTTATGTATTTTTTATTTATTAAATATAATTTATATATCACAATTATATATTTTAAAATATATGTTTATAAATATTGGCATATATTATATAAAACATATAATTTTTTAAAAAATATCTAAATATGTATAATATAACAAAAAACCCTATTGAGGGCAAAATAGTCATTTCAACATGATCAAACTCCTATTCCTGCTTCCAGAAGGATAATGTTGGAAGTTCAATTTGTTAAAACCGCATCAATTCAAGGGGATAATTCTAATTTTCCAAACATTAGGGAGTGTTTTGTAATTAGAATAAATCTCAGAAAATGTAAGTGTAATTCGCCCTTAAGCATAAATAAGTACTCCAAATGCTACAAGAAAAGAAATAAATGCAAATCAAGCAAGTTACTAACATAATGTAATTACTAACGTATGAAAGTTAAGCAAAGTAATATACTACATTCTGTCATTACAATAGTAATATATAGGGAAAACTATGTCAATACCCTTTTGAAAATAGTGTAATTACAAACTAGTCTCTATAGTTTGAAAATTACAATTACCTTCTTGAAGTGTGCATCAGTCTAACAAGAAGATGCTTATAACTAGGTACCACAATATCACCATCCAAAGTCTTCCACCCTTCGCCTAAGAAATCAAAATCATGATGTTTCTATTGTTCGTATGCTACTACAAATTGTAAGTAACTATAATCGCTCAAATATGCAAGAGACATGTTAGGTTCAACAATAACGTTTGCATTTGTGGAAATTGCATGCCCTCTCAACACTCTCTCAATCGTTTAACGTATTTCTTCGCTCAGTGGAGCCTTCCCCATGTTCGCCCACATGTCGTCTCCCTGAATAAATGAAAAACAGTAGCTGATAGTCATTTGCTTTAGGACCATTGCACTAATAAGGACATATATTATCTCCCTCTCTGTTCCCGAAAACCCACAAAATACCATCCTTGTCAGATGCTTATGAAATTTCAAACTACTTATACTCACGTGTTGCCCTTGACACACCAATTTTGTGTGTTCCATCTGTAGAAAGAATAATTAAAAAAAACAACAACAAACTAAATTAATAACCAAGCTAATAGCATGTTTACTTCCAGAATAGGTATGTTGAAGAATATGAATTCAACAAGTCAAACTATAGGACTCACCTGCAATTGGAAATCGACTAGAACATGGCACATTTCTAAAACCAAAGCAACCAAGAGTTGATCAGGTTTGAACAAGTAAACTCCCAAAAGCAAATGTGTAATATTTCTGAACCCATGAGACCAGGCCGGTTGAAACATCTTCAGAAAACAATCAATAAACACAAAGTCTGTCACGCCCCGAATCCGAGACGTGGCACGGCGATGCCCCTTAGCCCAAAAGGACTTAGAGACACCAAGCCACGGAAGTCAGAACATACCAAAACTATAAAATATCCATTAAAAACCTTAGTCGAACATCGCAACAAAAACGATAATAATTTTAGCTATTACACTCCAGGTTAAAACATAAATAGAAAACCAGTCTACAATAGTCTCCAAAAATCAAAGTCTTAACAGAAGATGACGTAACTAAATAACATTGACTATAATCTCTAGGCAAAGGCGACTTCCATTGAATCACCAACCCCAAAATTGATCCTTATCACCTCTCTCGATACTATCCTCTGTAAAATAGTTATTAGTGGTGTGAGCGCACTCGCCCAGTAAGGGATCTCTTGACCCTCTGTTGGATTTGAGCAAGTTACATACATATACAACAGAAAAAATCATATTTGTAACACAGACAAGTTTCAAAATCAAGGCTTTACAATTTCAAATACCAAAACAGATAACAGAGCAGAATCAAACAAATTCATTTATATATCCATGCTCATGAATATTCGAAATCTCTATTGGCCAACTTGATCAAGCCCTAACTATAACCCCGTTAGGTGGGTTCGGACACTACTATTATTACCCGTAGGAGGGCCTTAACTACAACCCCGTTAAGTGGGTTCAGACACTACTATTATTACCCGTAGGAGGGCCTTAACTATAACCCCGTTAAGTGGGTGCAGACACTACTATTATTACCCGTAGGAGGCCCTTAACTATAACCCCGTTAAGTGGGTTCGGAAATTGCTACTGTATCCCGTACCACGGTCAGAAATTTCGGAACTCGTTCCTTCCGATAGAATTCCAAGTATTCAGAGCATGATCATATATACACATATAGCACAACATAAAATCATTTTTAACTTTGCATAGAGAAAATTCATAAAATAGCATGCTCAAATCCACTTTTGTATATAAGAAAGTAACTTTTCCAAACAATACGTAAATTTACGAAAAACATATAATTTTTACAAAACATGTCTTTATAAAAGAAATAGAGGAAAGGAACCACTTATTTGAACAAAACTATAGTTTTCATAAAACATATCTTTATAAAAGCAATAGAGGGAGAAGACATCACTTACTTGAACAAAACTATAATTTTCATAAAACATATCTTTATAAAAGCAATAGAGGGAGAAGACACCACTTACTTGAACAAAACTATAATTTTCATAAAACATATCTTTATAAAAGTAATAGAGGGAGAAGACACCACTTACTTGAACAAAACTATAGTTTTCCTAAAACATATCTTTATAAAAGCAATAGAGGGAGAAGAAACCACTTACTTTAATCTTCTCGAGTTTCTATGATTTTCAAGACTTCATGAATCGGGCACTAAGCATGGTCGCATGAATCTCATAATATAAGACTATGAGTATACGCTATCTTACTATTTCGTAAATAAGTATATATATATATATATATATCCATGTGTGTGGAATGGGTGGGGTGTGTGTGGAATCATGAAAATGGAAGACAAGGCTCCACCTTTATTTATAGTTGTTTGGCAAGAAAGAAATTATTATTTTATCTTGTATATCTATCTATCTATATATATATATGTGTGTGTGTATAATGATCTTATCCAATTGTCATTCTTATCCTTATCTAATTGTTATGCTTATCCTTATCCACGAGTCATCGATCTTATCCACATTTCAAGCTTATCCATTCAAGAATCTTATCCATATGTGTGTCATCGATCTTATCCGATGTAATCATCTTATCCACTTGTCATGCTTATCCAATTTTTCATGCTTATCCAACTTCATGCTTATCCAATTATCATGTTTATCCAATTATAATGCTTATCCAATTTTCATGCTTATCCAATTATCATGTTTATCCAATTATAATGCTTATCCAATTTTCATGTTTATCCAATTTTCATGCTTATCCAATTTTTCATCCAAATCTTCTACAATCTTATCCAACTTAATAATAATAATAATAATAATAATAATAATAATAATAATAATAATAATAATAATAAATGATCATAATAATAAGGTGCCTCTTAAAAGGGTCAGGGTACCACAAAGTCCATACCATAATTGATATTAAGAGAAACAAAAAAGAAAACAAATGGAAAACCTAGAATATGCCTTCTCAAACCTCATAATAGTACCCATAAATCTGGAGATGTAAGACTGAAACTGGAGGCAAATCTTTTGCTAATTCACAGGATGAAAATGGTGGGTTAATCTTGTACAATGATTCTGGCTAAAGGATAAGGAAGAGGCTTTCAAGCTTTGGGTTTTATATATTTGTGACCAAAACACTTAAATGAGATGAGATTGTCAGCACGGATCTCTATCTTCTCTATGTTATCGAAGAATTTAATGGAAAGATACTTCAACTGGAGATTGGAGCCACAAATGCATACTAATGTAGCATCATCTGTTCTCACCACTCCAAATACAAACACTCGAGTTCCAAACAATTGGATAAAATAAAAGTCATTGCAAGAGGACTCAAGGTTACCCTATGAAGGCTTAGTCTAGTGAGGACGTTGGGTTGGATTTTTGAAATTGGTTGCAAAAAGCAACTGTCCAGGTGGAGATACCTCAAGGAAGGAACAAGAGAAATAAATCCACAGTGGAAAATAATCCTTTCATGGATGACAGATGAGCACCAAAATTCGAGATCAAGGTTATCAATGCCCAATCCTCCCAGAGAACGGATCCATTCCTCAAGTTTATTAGGGTAAGATCCAATAAAACAACGACTACAAGAATTGATACAAGAACCAGAATGCAAGCTCAAAAATGTGTCTACTCCATTAATGAATCTCTCCTGAAGTCCACGGCACTTGTGATCTAAAAGATTACCATATTCCAATGTGGGGAATGTATGAAGACATAAAAGTTCCATGTGAGGCACAAATGTATAAAGCTTCGTCCAACACCTCGACAAAATGCTCGTCTTGATGGAATCCCTTGTAGAGAGACATGTGAGAATCTTAACCAAAATATCATCCGGTAGTTGGTTGATGAAATCCTCGCGCTTTTTTATTTCAACATCAGAATTGGCCTGATTTGAGCCACGAGAAAAAAAAGTGTTCATTTTGTACCTAAAAGAAAGACGAGAAAATTTAGCCCATAAGGCCCTTCAAGTTTTTATTTAAGAAACTAACCCTCAAATTATATTTCCATTTTCTTTTGTGTTGAATTTATGACGTGGCACTAATTAGGGATAATAAGTGTACTTATTTGTCCTAAAATTTTGATGGGGGTCAAATTATAAGTAACTTAACTTACAAAAACAACAAAACACCAAGGCCGTGACAAAATAAATGGCCGTTCAAGCGAATCTCTTAAGCTATAAAATGATCTCTTAAGAGATATTCTTTTTTTTTCCTAACTAAACTGCTTAAATGGCCAACCGATCGTTTAAGAGATTATGTTATTCTACTATGCAACATAATCTCTTAAACGGTCAGACCATTAAAAAATGGATAACCGTTCGGGCCAATCTCTTAAGCGATCAATCTATCTCTTAATAAATATTCTTTTTTCAAACAAAACTGCTTAAACGGTCACTCGATCGTTTAAGAGATTATGTTATTCTACTATGTAGCATAATCTCTTAAACAATCGGGCCATCAAAAAATGGACGGCCGTTCGGGCCAATCTCTTAAACGATCAATCGATCTCTTAATAGATATTCTTTTTTCTAACAAAACTGCTTAAATGGCTACTCGATCATTTAAGAGATCATGTTATTCTACTATGTAGCATAATCTCTTAAACGATCGGGCCATCAAAAAATGGACGGCCATTCGGGCCAATCTCCTAAGCAATCAATCTATCTTCTAATAGATATTCTTTTTTCTAACAAAACCGCTTAAATGGCCACTCGATCGTTTAAGAGATTATATTATTCTACTATGTAGCATAGTCTCTTAAATAGTCGGGCCATCAAAAAATGGACGGTCGTTTCGGCCAATCTTTTAAATGATCAATCGATCTCTTAATAGATATTCTTTTTTCTAACAAAACCACTTAAACGGACACTCGATCGTTTAAGAGATTACGTTATTCTACTATGTAGCATAATCTCTTAAACGGTCAGGCCATCAAAAAATGGACGGCCGTTCGAGCCAATCTCCTAAGCGACCAATGTATCTCTTAATAGATATTCTTTTTTCTAACAAAACTGCTTAAGCGGCTACTCAATCATTTAAAAGTTTATGTTATTCTACTATTAGCATGATCTCTTAAATAGTCTGGCCATCAAAAAATGGACGGCTATTCAGCCAATCTCCTAAGCGATCAGTCTCTCTCTTAATAGATATTCTTTTTTCTAACAAAACCGCTTAAATGACCACTCGATCGTTTAAGAGATTATGTTATTCTACTATGTGGCATGATCTCTTAAATAGTTGGGCCATCAAAAAATTGACGGCCGTTCGGGCCAATCTCCTAAGTGATCAATCTATCTCTCAAGAGATATTCTTTTTTTCTAAGTAAACCGCTTAAATGGCCACTCGATCATTTAAGAGACTATGTTATTCTACTATGTAGCATAATCTCTTAAACGGTCGGGCCATCAAAAAATGAACAGCAGTTCGGGTCAATCTCCTAAGCAATCAATCTATCTCTTAAGAGATATTCTTTTTTTCTAACTAAACCGCTTAAATGGTCACTCGATCATTTAAGAGATTATATTATTCTACTATGTAGCATGATCTCTTAAACTGTTGGGCTATCAAAAAGTGGACGGCCGTTCGGGCCAATCTCCTAAGCAATCAATCTATGTTTCTTAGCATAATATCTTAAATAGTCACTCAATCGTTTAAACGATTTTCTTATTTTAGAATAATCTCTTTATAATTAATTATGTATAATTACTATAAAGGTCATCTAGCTAAAAATTAAAACTTCAGGGTCATTCTCTTAAAAAAAAGTACAAAGGGTTGTTCATTAGAAAACCCCCAAAGAAAGACTCATAAACTACAAAAACAATACAACTGATTCTAAATTTTAGAATTTAGCGGCAAGGGGAGGTATAAACTCAGGAATACCTCAACACGACAAAGTTCGGTTTCGTTTTGTAAGCTTGAACCTCTTTTTTCTCAATATTTCTGAAATTGCAAGTCTCGACACGGTCAAAGATATAAGCTTAGAGTAAATTGCTGCTCCTGAGAAGGGCAAACATGGATCGAGTTTGAATCACTCCACTGATAAAAACAAGAGATAACACAAAAGCCACCCCACGTGCATACACAAGCAAGTGCACTTATTCAATCACTTATGCTCCAATTATACTCCAAAACACTCGCTTAACCATTAATAATCTAACAATATAAAATCACTAAATTTCCAATTATTCACATCAGTTTTCGAATAAAAGATCAATTTTTCGTGCTCCCAATTACCAATTACTCACTTACTAATTTTTCCAATTATTAAGTTCACCAATTTTTCCAATTATTAATAATATCTTCGCAAGAAAATACAATTTTTATACTCCAAAATACTCGTGCTGATATCTTTCAAGATTTTTAAGGAATGAATTTAAATTTCGAACTACATTATTTAAAGGAAAGAAAGAGAGGTTTACCTACATTCTCCATTTGAGCTTTTGGTTTTGGACAAAGAAGAGGGGTTTGTAGACGTTAGAAAAAGGATTTGAAATTAGATAAATCAGTAGTAGTAGTAGTCGTCTTCGTAGTAGTAGTGGTAGTAATAATTTGATAATAAATATATAGTTCAGTTTTTTTAGCTTGGGCCAATCAAAAATAAAAATAAATGGTAAGAAAAAGATGTAGAAATTTTGTATTTCCTGAAGCTGAACATTTCATATTTGATTATGACAAATTGTTTTATTTGATCTAAATGCCCAGTTTCAATTTTGAATAATATATCAAAATTTTAATTTGATGCTACCAAATATCAGTATTTTTGAATGAGTAGGATTGAATTTTGGGTTCAAATTTTCTATAAATTTGACAATAGTTATATATATATATATTTGTTTGTTTTTTCTTTTATAAATATAACTTTGTACTACCTATCATTAGGTATGACCTTAATTAATTGTTGCCTGTACTTAAATTTAACTTGAATGAGTTTATATATTTTATTTTGACTTATAACCTACTTGTAAGTTAAAATTATTTTGAATCATTAAAAATATAGTAACTATCGTTTCAAACCTCCTCAATTTAAGGAATTAATGAGGAGAGAATCAAATAAGTAGGAAAGTTAATCAATTTTAATTAATTCTCTCTCTCTCTCTCCTCCCCCCCCCCTCCCCCCCATTTTGCCATCTTATCCAACACATGATAAAGAGTAATATATAATGGAAAATGAATGGTAAATAGGTACATATATAAATTATATTATAATAAAATTTATAAATAAATAGAGTACCAAATTAAATAATATTAAATGTCTTATGATAATAATTTTATTTCCTAAATCAAAAATAGAAAAGATGTTTTTTTATGTTAGTATAAATTCATAGTTATCATTTGTATCAAAAACAAATTCATAGTTATCATTATAAAATATTTATTTAGTCACTTAAATAAATTAAGTAATTATTATACAAATTGTTGATTTATGGGAGTTATGGAGTTTTAATTATAATATTAGCGAATTGACATAAATTAACTAATGATGAATATTGAACAAAAAAAAAAATTAACTAAGAAGATACATAAGTATGGTTAAAGTTATAATTAAGAAATGGATATATCAGTTTAAGTATCAATTTAATTTTGATTATAAAATACATTTTAAGTGCCAACTTAATATTTTAAAAAGCAATCAAATTTTTATTGATATATTCAATAAAAAATATATATTTCAAAAAAATTAATAACACATTGCAATAAGAAATTTGTTGAAATAAATATAAATTATAATATTTTTTTATTAAAATTTATATGATAAAATGCTCTTACATGTTATTATTTGTTGATAGATCAAACGTTAAGATATATCTAACAAAAATTAATAAAAAAAGTTAATTGATGAATGGATAAGATAGATTTAATATAATGGACCTCACACGTATAAGTAAAATTTAAACTTGTAGGTAAATAACAAATAGTAAATCACGACAACATGCATACTAAGTTGGGTAATTCTATCGTTAGTCACAGTTCGTAGGTGACGAACGTTAGTCACCTTTAATCTTAGCCGGATATTTAATCTAAACCATTAGCTTTTGTATTACCTACAACCTGTTGTGCAGGTAAATTGGCAGGATTATCTGCTATACAGGTTACTAATGAGTTTTTTTTATACAACTACTATATTGGACCATGTACGGGCAAGCTAAATACTAACCAATTAAAATTTTGTTTTTAACCTAAAAAAGAAAAACTAGAAATTTAATGACATTGGGTCCATTAGACCATTATTAGTCATTCTTTTTAATTTATTGGAATACTACGATGTTATTTGGTATTTAAAAAAATTACCATGGTACTCATTAATAATATTTTATTTCATAATACCATGGCATCATTATTTTTAAATTTTTAATAATGGATATCATGGTACTCATTGTAAGTTTTTATTTTTAAATTCAAGAGTATGTGCATTAACAAGGATAAGTAATTGAATAGCATGGCACAAAATTAAAATACTGAATTGATACGAAAATAAATAGTATTTATAATTCAAAAATCCAAACATATATTAATATTTGATAAAAAAGTATGTATAAATTTAAAGTTTAACATATTTCAAATAATGTATAACATTCATCATGGATTATATTTGAAATTTAAAATATATATAGATTGGACATATGTATTTTAAATAACAAACTAAATTTGTAAGATATGGGCATCTTTATTTAATAAACTATCCACACTACACGTAAATTTACTTTTCAATGACTGATCTACAATTACATTGAATAATGTATTTTTAAAAGTGATTTGAATATATAAAACACATAGAGAGAAGTACAACAAGAACTATTGGTAAGAAAAATGTGTTTTGATTATGAGTTGAGATAAGTAATATGAAACATTAAAAAATATATAATAATAATAATAATAATAATAATAATAATAATAATAAGACTAAATAAATGGTTTTGACAAATGTAGACCAAGACGGTGCAATATAGTGAAATGTATCAGCTCGCCAGAAAATGTAATCAAATAGGAAATTGAATTATTGGTCTCATTAACTATAATTATAACAAAATATATTATTATTATTGTTGTTGTTGTTGTTAACTATATATTAACAATACTTCAATGGAAGATAACTATAACTAGTGACGGAGCGAGGGGGTGGTTGGTTGGGGGGGGGGCAGGGAAGTAGGGGCAGTGGTCACTCCCCCTTGAGTTCATATTGAACTAAACTTTTCATGCATTTTTGTGAAAATTTTGAATTTTTCCCCCTAAGTTATAAAAATCCATCCAATATTTTATAAGAATTTGATCTCACCCCCAAACTAGAATTTCTGGCTTTATCCTTAACTATAACAATAATAATGATTATGGTATCACAAATCAAATAATAATAATAATAATAAATGTAAGCTTAGTAATTAAAATTTAAATATGAATGTGTCATTTTTTCTAGTATTCTCTATTGTTAGACAAAAGAAACTAAATAGTTGTTATATACATGAATTTGTGTTCTTTATAGTCACATATTTCGAAATCATGTTATTGAAATAAACTTGAAGTTTATAGGATAAAGTGACCTATCCATCCTAGGATTTTTGCAAAGTAACCATTTGATGAGTTTTATACACATTTTTCAATAATTCAAAGGATAAATAATAAAATTTTCCTCTCTAAATAAGACAGGGAAGGAAAAAGTAACATGAGTGGGACGCCATGCGCAAAGAGGAAGACATCCCCAAATGTGTCATTAAAGAAAGACATCCCCAAATTTCCAAAGATTGGTGTGAAGTGGGAATCCCCTGTTGTCAAACCCCCACAAACCATAATCAAAGATGATTTTCTCATTGAGTCATCAAAAAATAAGAGCCCTTACGAGATTGGGATAGTAGACAACCCCAAGGTAAAAGGTTATTGAGTGCACTTCGTTGAATTGATTTGACTTATAATATTCTAGATTATTCAGAACTTAGTTTATGGGGATTGACAGGGGTCGAAGTTCGAACATCGAATGTCATTGCCTAAGTTGTTGGATTTAAATGCTGTGTTAACACATGAGCAATGTGAAGTTGTACGCTCCATGGGTTTCATTGCACTGACAAAAGTCCAATTAAGATCACTTAACAAGAGTGTTTTGCTATGGATAATCGATCATTTTGATCTAGAAACATGCAAGTTATCAATCTACAGCATGGAAATGAATATAACACATGAAGTGGTCAACAAGACTTTTGGTATCCCACTTAGAGGCAAACCCATATCACGAGGTTGTAAAGAACACACATATGATTTATATGGAAGTCTTTTTGAAGAAAACAGAAATTTCAACTTGGATATTGAACAATTATGAACTAATATAAAAAGTTGTTGATCAAGTGGTATTATTTTTAAAGTTCAATATATGATGATGTTATTCGCCACGGTATTATTCCCTAACTCTAGTGGAACAATTAATCTGGACGATTTAGAGCTTTTGGTTGACATAGATGCCTTAATATCATATAATTGGGCTCAAGTATTGATTCAGAGGCTTGTCGAATGAGTAAAACGATTTCAGGAGAATAAACAAGCCTACATAAGTGGTTGCATATTCCTTCTCAAGGTAAGTAACAATATTATATTTATTTAATGCTTTTTGTAATTATAATTTTTCATAATTAATTCTCTCTATTATACAATACAGTTGGTATTTCTTTCCATGTTGTGTCGAAGCTTTCTCAAAATCAAAGAAAAGCTGAATGACCAGCTACCTTACGTGGAGCAATGGTCCCAACTAGGTGTTATGGAAATTATGAGGGTCTTTTGGGGGTAGAGTTGGGCCAAACAATCCAAAGGTGTGTAACGATTTGGGAAAAAAAGGATAAAAATATCTCATCTTTTAGTCAATTAGTGAATTTTGTGTGATGAACTAATTTACATATTTTGGTTTTCACACAGATTTGGGAGAACAGTATTTTGTGTGATGAACTATTCCATTGGAGAATACAAGTGATGTGTGTGATAAAGAGAACCCAGCCAATTTGAATAAGGACAATGGTTCAATTCGAAATATAATGGACTCAAAATCTTTCCAACAAGAACAGAAGAACGAACCCCTGGATCAATGCGGTTATGGCCACCATAGCAATCGATCTAGATTCAATTTTTTTATATTAGAGAAACTCTCAGGCCTCAACAGTAGGATTACTGCCATGGAGAGAGAAGTTAGCCACCTCATGTGTAACAAAATTTCATGTGCTAAAGATAACAATTTGGATACATCAAATGCCCAATTGAGGTCATTTACTAGCATTGTGTCTGAAATTCAAACTCTCGTGACTAACATGCTGCATGTAATCATCAACGTGATTGATGACAGATTGAGTCAGTTTGAAATTGCAAAAAGCAATGCATTCAATGACTCTCAACTTGATGATCAAAAATTATTAGAGGAGATGCCAACAACATTCACAGGATCATCTCCAATACTTTCTCCAAGAGTACTAAACTTTGATAACTCATCAAATTCAAATAAATCACACCACTTTGTGTCACAAAGTGACGTTGACCTAACTAAAGCATTGCAAGTATCTGAAGTTGAAAATATAAGAGAAGTGATATCCTATTTATTTGATAAAGATCTCATGCAAATGTATGTAATCTAGATGTATGCAATGATGATTTTATTACATGGATTTAATAGTAAATTTGAAACGGAAACTATGGATAGAATTGTAATTTATGAATTTCAATTGTCGTTACTCATATGATATATACACTCTTAAATCCTATATTTATCTAATACATAAATCAATTGATCCTTTTTTTTATTACAGTACTTGTGTGGTGGACTACGGGAATTGGAGTCTTACCAGGAACAAATCTCAACTCTTATACCTAGAGAATGGATTTCAGGGGCAGTAAGTCCTAAATAATCTCTGTATTTATCAATTTGAGTAACAAATGTATTTATGTAAATATGTATTAAGTATGAAAAGATGACCTGCCAATTGTTTCAGATAATTGATATTGTTGCATATATATGTTGGCGCGAAGCGAAAGAATTAGATGAATGTATGCCTCATTAGACATTGCCAGCTATGTTTTTGGTATTAAATGACTTCTTGTAGTATCGATTTATGTGGTAACACCAAATTTGATGTCCAATTTAATGAACTTTCTCCTTGCTTTTTAGAACTTGGCTTTGAAAAAAAATTGCAAAGATGAAAAAATTCAGTCAATAACATTTGGATCATTGCGAAATTTCACAGGCCCGCCCTCGTGTTGCAAGACAATCACAATCCCAATCAATGATCTTTTTGGGCACTAGTTCATCGTTATAATCAACATCCTCAAAAAATTTGTCATTGTGGTCGACATGCTTGATCTAATAGGTGAAAACAAACATCGTCGTTCTTTAGTAGAAATAACAGTGATGAACATTTAATCCAATTTCCAATCTTATGCATTTTATTAAATTATAATCTTTTGTCACTTATCAATTCTATCAACATTAGATTTTACGCCTGAAACGATTAGTGGACCAGTGGGATGCCGGTCACACTCAAATAGTCCTTGGAGAAAATTTCAAATCCAATACCATGCCACAACAAAAAACTAGGTATTTGTGCTTAGTGTGTGAATTGTTATTTTGTATATAACAGAATACAAAAATATATATATATATATATATATACAGATATATTCAATTATTTCTCTTTTGCAATTATGATTGTGGCTTATATGCATGCCTTATGATTATTTGTCCAAATGCTTGTGTTCACCTATTAATGGAGGTCAGCTTGTCTTCTTCATTATTTCATTCCTTTAAGTGATTGCGAAGGGGAGAAACTAATGCTTTAAATATTTCAATTGGCTATTTGTAATCAAATGAAGGAGGAGGCTGCTATAGCAAGGAAAAGATTAGCAGTGAAGATGTACTATTACAAAGATAACTGTGTTCAGAAAGGGTATGTCAGATTAATCTATCAAAATATCTGTCACACTCTACGTTCTACATGTCATATATGACACAAAATAGGTTATATTTGTATTCAGGCAAAAATTTGACATCATGGTCAAATATCGTAGGGCGGCGTACATCTTGCCAAATATGGGCACTATGGGGTTAACTGCGGATTAAATGATTGAAATGTTCATGAACATGACAAACGTGGACAATGAATTGGGTCGTGGAATGAAGCCCATACTCTATATTCAGATAACATCACATCCGGAGCCTATATATGTCGGAGTTGAAAATGAATTAGTTACTATGGTTAGTGAATATCTTGACAAGGAAAAAATAGGATCACCTTCAAGTTCGCAATGGAAATAGCCTAGTTTTGTTACATTCTATTAACAATAATTAACTTTTTCAGTTGAAACAATAGGAAAGTGAATTAGCTCTCATTTTGGCCTTGTTTCGTAGTAAGCTTTGCTAATTGCCTTTTCAACCAATTTTGAGTTTATTACCTATTCAAGTAATCAAAGGTATTTCCTAGTAGCTATCAAAGTTTTGAGAAACAAATGCATGTGATTTTTCAATTATCAAAATGTTATTTCCCAACCTAATTTGTCATGTTTGGTTATCTTTTTTTTATTTTTTTTATTTTTTTTGTAATATATTATTACCACTCCACTTCACAAATATGACAATCACAATTTAATCAATTTTTATAAGTTAAAAAAATTAAAAAGAAAATAAGTCCATCATGTTGAATTAATATTTTAATTAAAACCAATGCATGTTGAAAAAAAAGTAGGCTTTATAAAGGTAAATTATAATTTTCGTGAATATTATTTTAGTAGAAAATAAAAAAGATATAACAATGGGAGAAGGAAAAACGATGACAAGTGTTCGTCCTTAGCAAATTTGAGATTTTGGAAAGTGATTTTTCTGGAAAAGTGACTAGTGTTCTTCCAAGTTCAAACTAGATGTTCATTTAACACCAACAACAAAGATATACTATAATGAAAGAAATGGCGCAATTCTTCATTAAGATAAACTTCATTAAGAATCAGAACTTCATTAGTTGGTTTCTATCAAGCATATCCAACATAACTTCCTCTGAATTGAATCTAACTGATGAATTGAATCCACTTCTATCCCATATTGTCACTTTTTGATCCATTTTCAATTCCCTTGCTTGTGGTTGTTAAGTTGATTTGGACCTGGCCAATACACATAAAGGTGTTTCAATATGAAATTACAAAATAAAAATAAAAAAATTTACTAAAGGGGTAAAAACTAGAAAAAATAAAAAGAATAAAATCAATATACATTATGGATAACAAATAACATAAAAGTAAAATTTGCTTTACGCTTCCCTTCTCCGTCAACAGAATCTGTGCATGTAGTCGCTTTATATCCAGGTTACCTAATATACGCAATACAAAAATATGCAATTAATTAATGGATAATATGTTGCAAAAGTAGACAAAATGTCGTGGTAGTAGCAACAATAATAATATATTATTATCCAACACTAACCCGCTTCGACCACATTATTGGTGTTTAGATCGTGGCGCTCCTCTAGATTGGATTCTTTTAGGATCAATTACATCAAAAGTTTTCTTCATTTTGTGTGGCTCATTACGGGATTGCTCATCATCATCTTTTTTATCTGCACAAATTTGAGAGATCATTGCCACATCTTTCTGAGCATGTTCTGCTTCAAGGCGCAGTTTCTTGCTATATTCCATTGTAGTGGACTCAGATTGAGATGATTTCAAACACAAATTCATGGCCTCTTTGTGTAACTTAGCAAATCTTAGACGTTGTGGCTCTTCATCTGGTATAGGCATATTGAAAAGAGAGGTCAACTCTAAGCCAATTGAGGCGGTCCACCTTTTATTCACGCAGGCTTTTGGACATATTGTCTCACCTAAATACTTCAAAGATGAAAAATTATGCCGACAAGGCAATCCAGCGGACTCCAACATTTGACACTGACAAAGAAATTCACCATTTTTCCAGTCAATGCTAATGGAGCAACTTTTAGAATCAATTTTATCATAGTTTCCGAACTTAAAAAAATAACAACCATCCCCCTCATCAAGTGACTCCTCTAATATGAGTCCTTGCTCCTCAACAATTTCTTCCAAAACTATCGCAAATACTTTCTTTGTGTACAAGGAAGCTGCTTGCCTCTCTAATTTTGATAGCGCAATTCCTTTTATCATCGGTGTGCATCTCTCTGCATCTTTCTAGTTCTCAAAAAATTTTGCTTTAATTTTGCCAATCATATTATGGTAATGATTCAAAAGTTCTGTGATCTTGAAACCTTGATAAGCAGACAACTTAAATAAAGAATTTAATGACTCAACCCGTTGGCTTGTCCTCATCATATGTGATGACTCGGTAATCTTTTTTATTTAAATAATTGATATAAAACCTTATGCTTCTCCTTATTATTAGTTGTTTTCAAATTTTAGTCTAATTTTGAGAGTAATTTACAATTTGAAACCATTCTTAGAAAATTTGTCTATTAAATACTTGTGAGTTTTCAAAAATAATATAAATAAGTATTCTAGAAATTTATGCATGGAGAAGATGCAATTTTGAATAAATTACATGATTTTCCATATTTTAGAGGAATTTGACATTCGAACACAATTTTCGAACTTTTTATGTCTTAAATTGCAATTTTCAAAAAAATAACTATAACCTTTTTAATTTTTGGGAAATATACATATAATTTCAGATTTATAAAGATTAAATTTCATAATTTTGGAACTTTTCTAAATTAATTATGAATTTTTGAATTTTATGCCCTAAAACCCTAATTTTAGGTTTTTAAAAATAAAATAAATGCAAATTCGAATTTTATTTAAACTAAGTGGATAATTTAAGATTCTATACAATTATGACAATAAAACAAAATTAGATTTTGGTTGATTTTGTTTAGGATTTTATTAAAATGTCTTACGCTAATACAAGATGATTTTCTTCTAGAAATTATACATTTGTGTGGTCTTCTATCATCTAGCTTCATGAATTCTGTGTTAGGGCTACACCAAGGCTAGAAATAGAGGAGGGAGGTGGAAGATTGCATTTAATTTGGCAATTAATTTTAATCTTAGGTGGGAAATTTACATTATTAAGAAGATCTGCATTAATTAAGACTTGGTCCCCAAGTCTTCCCTTTCTACCCTAAATTCTACACTATAAATTGGGGAAGGGGTTGCTCACATTCTATCATACCCACACAACACAAAAATCCCGCTTAAAACCCACACACCCACAAAATCTTGCACTTCTAATATATATATATATATCACTCTATATCATTAGTATACATTCCTATATGCATATATATACAATTACTCCTCTTTCTAAACATATATATAGACATATTAACTTTCTATATATATATATATACACACACACTTACATCTACAAAATCCTTTCAAAACCCCACGTTCTTCTTACATCTTTAAAAACCTACATATATACATATATATACCTATCCCTCCACTTATATATATACACACACACATTAGTAACTTTTTATATATTCTCCTTACTTTGATAAATCACTTTTGAAAAAAGGTAGGAATTTTGCTTAATGTCATAAGTCTAGATGTTTTATGCTTACATCTATGTTTAAAATACTCCTTAAGTGTAATTTAGATGCTCTAGTATATGTTCATGCCTTATTATGTCAAATATATGCTCTCCTAAAACATCAAATCGTGATCTTTATATGAAATTATGTGATTATGTTCACTTAAACACACACCTTCACCCTATGTGACTAAGTAAAATTTCTACTCAACCGTCGTATTGATTCTTCTTTACGTGAATATTTTTAGATAGAAATGAGATAGCGTATCAGAGTGGCGCAGCGAAAGCGTTTGGAAGTCTTTTACGCAATAAACACTACAAGAAAACAACGAAATAACTACGGATTTTTAGCCACAGACAAAATCGATTGCCAACAGCTACAGAACTAGCCACGGATTTTGAAAAAAAAAAAACGAAAACACTTAGCCACGGATTTTTCCGTATCTAACTGTTAAAAAATCCGAGGCTATACAATTTTTTTTTAAATGTGTATCTTAGCCACGGTTTTATCCGTGGCTAAGTTTAAAAAAAAAAAATTATCACGTTGGCCACGGATAAAACTGTGGCTAGTAAATACTTAATTGTTTTTTAAAAAAATGTATATATTGGCCACGGTTTTATCCGTGGCTAACTTAAAAAAATAATTTTTTTCCTAACTTGACCACGGATAAAACCGTGGCTAGTATATATTTAAAATTTTTTTTATAAAAACTGTATATATTGGCCACGGTTTTATCCATGGCTAAATTTGAAATTTTTTTTTTCCTATTTCGGCCACAGATAAAACCATGGCTAGAAAATATTTAATTTTTTTTTTGAAAAATATATGTATTGGCCATGGGTTTATCCGTGGCTAAATAAAATTATTTTTTAGTATTTCTGATATTGGCTACGGATTTATCGTGGCCAATAAATAATTTTATTTTTTTAAAAAAAAATTGGACTTAAATGGCTCACTTAAATCGGAGGGGTTAGCCACGGATTTTTCCGTGGCTAAGCCAATTTTTTGATTTTTTTTTAATTTAAAATAGCTCACTTAAATTGCCCGGTCCAACATTATGGGGCCCAAAAAGGTTTGAGTCATTTCAAAATCATATTATTTTCATCACGATTATTGTATTTTCTCATCTTATGCATTAAAAATTACAGTTTGCTTAGCGAGAATACGTTTTTCTCTTTAAGTGATATATACGAATGACTTCGAAGTTCGGTCTCAATGTATGGTAAGGTCAATTAACATTAAAAATAGTACTTGTTAGATATATGTATATATATATATATACTTGTCAAATATATATATATATATATATATATACTTTATTAAAAAATATGTACAAGATAAAACTCTAATTGTTGTCTTTTTACATTTTAGATTTGGAAGCAGACAGTCGGCGGCCCAAAGAAGGGTTGGTGGTATGGGGTTGCCGGTGGACCCTCTACCTTGAGTGTTGAGTCTTCCGGCACATGATCGGACTTGAATACTTGGGTTGGCCCCAAGACAGAGGAGCTCACACAAAAGATGAGTGATTTAGAGGAAAAGCACAATTAGAAGATGCACTACTAGAAAAAAGGCATTTAGCCACGGATTTTAGCCACGGATTTGGCAAAAAATCCGTGGCCAAGGAGATTAGCCACGGATTGGCCACGGATTAGCCACGGATTTTTTCCGTGGCTAAAAGTGGCGTGGCTAACCTTCGCCACAGCTTTTTAGCCACGGCTGGGCTTAGCCGTGGCCAAGCCGTGGCTAATAGCCACGGGCAAACCGTGGCCAACTTTGGCCACTTTTTTCTAGACATGCCTAGCCGTGGCTAAGGCGTTAATCAGGAAGCATACAACAGCAAGCACACATCTTTGCGGTCTTTCTAAACCTTATTATAGATTCTTATTCTATTAAGCCGGTGTCAGCCTTTAGGGTACATCCTACCCTAATCTTTAGTGTTGAACCATAGGTTCGGTACAAGAGGAATCCTTCTTTGACTCGGCTCGCCGGCCTACGGGATAGAAAAAGAGACTAATTGCTTACTCGAAATTACATTCAAAAGTAAGGCAGAATCTCGGATAGCCTTTTTTGCATTCGGGCATGCCCATATTCAGCGACCTACTGGATGCTGGATTAAGAAAAGGAATAAACAACACGAGTTGCCGCGCTATCGGAATACAATGGATTCAACAAGCACGTATGGATAGGTTGGGCATAGCTATTTCAATCTCTCTCGAACTCGCTCTCCTGATCGACCAGACTGAATCGATACAATGAAGATAACAGATGGGAGAGTGACCCTAAGTACAATGATTGCCCTATGAGGTACCGTATGCCACGGATTAGCCACGGTTTGGCCGTGGCTAATCCGTGGCCACTGGAAAAAAAAAAAAAAAAGCTAATTACACCCAAACCCGCGGCCCAACCCGGACCCGCGCCCCAACCCGGACCTGAAACCCGCGCCCCCAAGCTTTTTTTTTTGCGCTCAAGGAGATTCGAACACGGGACATCAATGTTATAAATAGAGCATGTAACCGTTACGCCAAGGGAGTTCTTTGGTTATTGATTGATTTTTTTTATACTTAAACTATATTGTTACAATATTTTAAACTTAAATTATCTAATAAATTTCATTAGTTTTATCAATTTTTTTAATTTAATTTTAGTAATTTTTATAAATTATTAATCAATTATTTTTTTTTAAAAAATAAAGATATTTACCTTTGACTTTATCGTTCAATATTCAACTTTTTTTTATGACAAATATTTAATAAACTAATATATCAAAAACAAAAATTATAACAAAAGTCTATTTATATAATTTATATTTAGATAATAGCAACTTTAATTCGTGATAATTTGTCAATATCTTCGTATATGTGTGGTATTATATAATATATGTCAAGTATATATATCATATATATGTATATATATCAATATATGTATCTATTTTAAATATGTCCATGTATATATGTATCAATATATATATATATAAATGTCCAAGTATATATATTGATAGATATGTATCTATTTTAAATATGTCCAAGTATATATGTATCAATATATATATCAAGGTCCAAGTATATATATGTATCCAAGTATATATAGATAATTTATATTGAGATAATTAAAATATCAATAACAAAAATTTATTCGTGGCTAATTGTTTTTTTTCATTTTTTTTTTGCACCACAGATAAATTTATATATATATATATATATTGATACATATGTAAATTTATATTGATACATATATTTATATATCCAAGTATATATGTACCAATATATATATATATATATATATTTGTGACTAATCCATGGCTATATTTATATATATATATATCATGTATATATATACATATGTTCAAGTATATATATATCAATATATGTGTATATATATATTTCCAAGTATATATATCATATATACATATATCAATATACGTATATGTCAATGTGTATCTCATATATATTAATATATTATATGTACATTCTAATCTTCTATATATAGTCTATATGATATAAGTATATATCTATATAGAACATATCTAATATATGTTATAAATGTAGTGTACGTATATATAGATCCAATATATATATATATCTAATCATATGTACTATATATGATCAATCATCTATATGAAATAAACATATATTAGTGTATTATATATCTAATATATGTTATATATGTACTTATACATCTAATATATATACAGCTAATTATATATAAATACACATATATATAAGTATATCTAATCTTATACGTATGTAATATATCGAATCATTTATTATATATATCAATATATATAATATAATATATATATATATATATATATATTACTTAAGTATAGCAAAAATTAATTATTAAACAAAAAGTTAAAGTGGTGTAATGGTTTAATGCTCTAACTTTAACTAATAGGTCAAGAGTTCAAATCATATTTGTTGCAAAAAAAAAATAAAAATTTTTAGCCACGGTCAAGCCGTGGCTAATCCGTGGCCCTTAGCCACAGCCTGGCCGTGGCTAATCCAGCCACGGCTAGGCCGTGGCTAGATCGTGGCTAAGGGCCACGGCTTAGCCACGGTCTGGCCGTGGCCAAATTAGCCACGGCTAGGCCGTGGCCAAGCCGTGGCTAACCATTGGCGGCAAAACTGGCGCCAAATTTAGCCACGACATTTAGCCACGGCTTGCCCGTGGCTAAATTAGCCACGGGTAATCCGTGGCTAAAGCTCAAAATTTTTTTTCACCGAAAATCGTTGCTAATCCGTGGCTAATAGCCACGGATTAGCCACGGATTTTTTCCGTGGCTAAAATCCGTGGCTATTTGCTCCTTTTCTAGTAGTGATGACCGAGATGGAAGAAAAACATAGTCGAGAGGCTTCCAGCCTTCAAAAGATTGTGTCCCTAATGGCGGCCAATCTCAAAAAACTCACGCGTCGATTAGCTCCATGGTGTAAGAAGGGCTCTACTTCATTAGCTCCTGTTGCCTGGGATGAAAATGAAGGCGACGATGACGATGATAATGATGAGGAGGATGATGGAGACGATAATGTTTCTACATTTGACTTTTGAATACTTTTATATATGTATTGTTGTATGAATTGTTCTGTATAAATTATTTTGTATGAATTGTTGTATCAAATTAGTAGAAAAATATTATATGCCATATGGATTATTAGTATGATAGTTGATATATAGTTGTTTGGTATATATGCTTGTTGATTTTTTAAAGAAAAATTGCAGATTTTGGGGTGTATTAAAATCAAATTAAGCATGATAAAAAATTGTAAATTAGCGATGGATTTATCTGTCGCTATAAATATTTTTTTAAGAAAATTATTTTTGACCACGGATTTATCTGTGGCTATATTTATTATTTTTTTTAAAAAAAATGTATTTTTGGCCACGAAAAAATCTATGGCCATATTTACCATTTTTTTAAATTTATTTATATCTGGCCATGGATTTATCCGTGGCCAAATTTATGATTTTTTTAAAAAAAATGTCTTTTTGGCCACAGAATCATTTTTAAAAAATATTTATTTTTTCCGTGGCCATATTTATCAAAATTTTAAGTTATTTATTTCTGACTACGGATTTAACCGTGGCTCAATTTATTTATTTTTTTTAAAAATATCTATTTTTGGCCACGAATAAATACATGGCTAGTTTTATTTTTTTTAAAAAAAATATATATTTTTGGCCATGGATTAATCCGTGGCTAAGCTAATTTTTTTTAAAAAAAATTAAAATAAATTTGTCACGGTTAAATCCGTGGCCAACATTGAAAAAATTCGTGGCTAGAAAATCTGTGGCCAGTATCCGTGACCCCGTTTAGCAACGCCCAATTTGGCCACGGAATTTTTCCGTGGCTAGATCCGTGGCCATTTTTTGGCCATGGATTTTTGCCAAAATCCGTGAATAAATCCTTGTTTTCTAGTAGTGAAAGTTACTTTTGTATTTTTTTGAAACTCTTGTATTTTGTACAAAGTTTATCTGAAAATTATTATTTAATTTTAAAAAAATATGAAGAGTATTATTTTGGGTTGTGACATCATACCCATAAAATGTCCCCGACAATGTGCCTCACTCCATATTTCCCTTTTCGTATACATATCAATTGCCCAAGGATGATTTGTAACACCATGCTCTCCAATCAAGTCCACCCAAGCATCCTCAGGCTCCTTAATGGAATAATTCTTTTTCAGCAACACACTAAAATCACAAGTAAACTGTGGAATCTTGACATTGTTCATGGCATTACGCTCAAGATGCCAACCACAGATCCTATTTTTTGCATCCGGGAATTCCATCTCAATCGCTAGACACATTGATGCGTCTTGATCAGTCAAAACAGATTTAGGGGTCTTCCCATTCATAGCTTCACAAAATTGTTGCAAAAGCCAACGATAGGATTCTACACTCTCATTGAATAATAGAGCACCACCAAATACGCAAGTGTTGAGATGGTTGTTAACACCACAAAATAACCCAAGGGGGAATCTATAACTGTTTCTTTTTTATATACTGTTAAAAACCAATACATCACGAAACAGTTTGTACTTAGCAGGTGGCATCCCATCAGTCCAAAAGAGTTTAGTAAGCATATGTTCATTGTCCATTGTATAATTGAAAACTAATTCCTTGTCCTGAGTCTGCATGGCATCAAGCTAAACCAATGCTGTATTAACATCTCCTTGCCAAACCTTCTTCATCTGTTCTTTATTAAGATGATTGCATCCCTCCTTTCTTCTAAAGGGAAGCTTCCCGGGACCACCCTCAAGATGCTCCAAAAAATCTATCGCCTTACCAGCTCGAATACCAGAAGATGTCAAGCTACTCAACAATGACTCTGCAGGTGTTCCAATGGTCCTGTGTAGTTTAAACAGCTACACCAATTTATATATATATATATATATATATATATATAAAGTACTTACACGTCTAATTTATTTTAGAGCAAACTACATTATTCCCCTTATATTATATCCTTCGCAACACTTACTCCCTCGGACTATGAAAAATAATATTTTCCCATTTAAAATTGATACTTAAAATGATAATAACAAAATTATACCAAGAAAATATTTTAAATTATTGTCTTCAATATTCATTTTAAAGACACTTTTTAATTTTTTTCTCAGTATAAAATTTTTTATTCATATTAATAATTCAAAAACGCTTATCTTATACTCGATCATTGATTATTGTTCTTTATTTATGACTTAAATGTTTTACTTGACGTATAAAAATTAAAATAAAGTGACAGAAAAAAAATTAAGATAACTATATATGTCAATAATGATATTAATATAATAAGAAAATATTTGAATAATATAATATATTGTAATTTTGTCATTAATTTTTTAACTAGTCAATTTCAAGTAGTTAAATGAAGTTTTTTTTTTATAAAATAGGCGGTAAAATTAAATGTGTTTACAATTTTTTACTTTTTTAAAATTCAAATAAGATTAAAAAAATAAAAAAGAAACTTATTTTTATGTAATACTAATATTTTCTCGACCTTTGAGAAGTTGTGTTGATATTATTATTGTTTTAAAAAATATTTGGTAAAATTTCTTAAATTATAACAAATCTAATGCAACCCTGCCCTCCACCCTCCCAAAAAAAAAAGACCGAAGTCTTTATTGGTCAAGTCTCAGGTTTTGCCAAACCCATCCGAGCCCAATTCATTGTCATCCCTATGGGTAAGTGTTACATTAGCCATAATATGAGGGGACAAACTTTACTACACCATTTATTTTGAGTAAATGGTATATTATAAACCACATAAAAAATTTAATTTGTTTTATTACAAGGTGTAATGTAAATCTTCTAACCGTCTATATCACAATATTTTCATAGGGTCTGTCAACTTAGACATATTTTCTAATATCCCCCCTAAATCCTCACTATAATTGTCATTTTCTTCGACCAACAACCCATCCATACAGCCATCTTTCTTCTCCTCATCAAATCCATCACATTCGTTCAAGTTGCAATCCTCCATTGTTATCAAAAATACCTTTACCAATATGTATTGAACAAAAATAAATTATATTAGTACATTAGTTTAACTAACCACTCTTTTTTATGCGACATCGGTACCATTGTTAGAGCTTAATTTACAACTTAGATCTACAAAATAATTTAACTTCCATAAAGGTGCCACTGAATATGTAGATATTCAAGTCACAAGATCCTAACGTACAACAAGTCACACAGCAAGATATAATAAACACTTTCATATCTTTATATACTAATATAAACCAGTATTCAAAAAAAAAAATCACATGTATCTTTGTGTTTCTTCTCTAGTTTTAGAGTCGAGCAATTCCACATTTGAAATCATTCTCAAATCCATCAACCAAAATATAAAGTCAAAACTATAAAAACAAAAGAATAAAAAGAAACTAATAGAATTATTTATAAATGCTATAGTCATAAAATAACCAAGTTGACTAATTAACAATGTTAAGATGGAAAAATAATCTCGGCATGGAGAATATATATATATATATATATATATAAGAAGAACTTGTTTTTTTATATATTAATTTATTATCTTAACAACCTACAGATTTTTTTAGAGTACATTTCATTTATATAGATCGATAACTCGTCTATTATAATTCGTACTATTAAAGTAGATACAGGCCCAACATGCTTTGGTAACGAATCGAATCCAAGACCTTATAATGTTGGGCCCTCAACCAATGGATCTTTAATATCTAAAAAAATGTATCCTAGATAAGAAAATATCTAGATTAAAAATACATCTAATTGATAGTTCTCCTGTAATGTGATGATAGTTTATTGTTTACCTCTCTACTTATTTAAGCATCGACACATAATTTAGCATCTAGAGTAATTAAATGAAGCAAATGGTGATACAAGTAAGGTGTTCTTTAATATGCCATAACATGGATTATTCATTTCCTAAACAACATTGTCATGCTGTTTGTGAATAGTAATGCCAATTGTCGGGCACATTGACAAGAATAAAGCAGTTTTAGCATTGTAAATTCATGGAAGCAGGCTGATCCATGCACACACAAATAAACTATTCAATTCAAGTAACAGAAGCAAGATTTATCATGGAGATCATGAATTATTTTGCAACTACTAATATTGGTTGAACAAAATACTAGTGCAAACTCTGTACTTGAACTATCAGAATTGAAGGTCAGCAAGCTTCAGAAGTACAATTAATAATGTCTTCTCTCCCACCTAGACCTTCAAGTCAAAAAATGCTGAAGAGTAACTCAAAGTATAGTTGTGAATAGCGCCAAAGCGCACAAAAGCACAAAGGCTTCCTGGGGCTATAGCCCAAAGTGCACGCCTTTTTCATAAAAAATGCACCATGTAATAAGGAAAAATAATATCTTTTTTATAATATAACAATATATCAATAAATTAAAAAATGCTAATAAATTGCAACAATATAAAACATATAACGACTAATAATTCAAATTTCAAAAGTTGTTAGTAGATATTAAGGTCACTAACACACATCACACCCTCTCAAGTCTTACTTATACATATTTAATCCCTATCAAGTCAAGAAGAGGGCCACAAAGGAGAAAAAATGTGGTTATAGTTAAGTATATACCTCTCTCCTTATTTAAGCGTGTACAATAATGAAAGTGTCTTGGTGAATATCAAAATGGGTTTAAGAAAAAAATGACCAACGGTCCCTATTCTAGTCCGTTGTCTACAAACGCATTGCAAAGTTCAAGCCGATAGCAAGTGCAAAGAATATATAAAGTTGGATACATGCGAACGAATTGTGAAAAAATTACAAACCAGTAATGTTGTAATGTAAAAGATTAACTAAAAAATAAATAAATATCATGATCCTATCTAAGAGTCCGGCGCAATGGTTGAATTGTTGGACGCAACTCCTGCTAGAAATCTATATGCTACCTTGCTGGCAGTTACAATTTCAGTTTTAGCTTGCCTAAACTGCAGCAACAATCATGTGAACAAAGGTTAAAGGAAGCATGCATCTTTTGTATCAAAACCGAGGGGGAGAGTAGGAAACACAACACCAACTAAATATATACTCAAGGAACAACAATTAGATAGGAAAATATATGAGGTTTCTTAGTTAAGTATATCAATGCAAAAGCCCAGAAGATAGATGATCAATTTACAATTTCATTTCCATTACAACTGAAAGATAGAGCAAATGTGATAGTTGGACAGCTTAATTTCTAAGGAAAGTCACCAGAAGGTCCAGACTTGAATATCGTCGATGTAATCCAATTGTCTACGTAACTAGAAGGACAAGCAAAAAAGAAGAAAAGAAAGAAGTAAAGGTCTTGGAGAGAACTTCCAATTAATGGAGAAAGTTAGTGATCTTACTCGGTAAGCTGTGTTTCCAGCTATTTCTACAGCAGCATCGCCATCATGTGCAAACTTGTTAACCCAGCCTGTTACAAAACTTATTAAGTTCGTGGCAGCAGAAAACTAGTAAAGGGCCATCGAAGATGTTTATCATGATCGTTAAAGATGGTAAAGAAGTAAGATATAGAGTGCTAATCACACATGCAATTTCATCCCACTACTGTAAACTATTATCATCAACGTGCAACCATAGCATGTGGCCGTGGTTTGCAGGGGTGAGTGTTTGTCTGAGTACTTCATCTAGGCTTAGCAGAGAAAAAGAACATAAGGTACTTGATAATCCCAATGATGTTAATGTAATAATTTTCCTTCCTCAGCACCAAACACTAGAATATAAAGATAATGTTATAGTATTAATAGCATCACAATTGGTAAAAGTTTGGGACCTTAAATGATATTTGTCTTCAAATTCATTCACCACAATAAAATTTGGAATCATAGGAAGTGCATATAAGTGCCAAGAGGCTATTCACATATCTGTAGTTAGTTTAAATCAGACCAGTCATTAGGAAAATTGAGACCGGTTCCCATACGCTAAACTTGGAATATTTTCATGTATCAACATGCAGACGCTGTAAGATCTACATAATTGTATTACCTCAAATTGTCTCCTTATCCAATTTTAAGTCATATTTATCTCATGTTGGTGTCCTAATTGCTTTTATGCATGAGTGTTATTTGCTTGTCCACAATATAATTAATTGAACAACTCTGGCTAATGAATTTAGAGTAACAATCAGTTTCACTTTGAGGATGTAGAAATTACCTTTCCAATTGGATAAGAAATCGGGTAGCATTATACCATCAGAAACCGTACAAGCCAAACTAGATTTGCGCCTACAACAAGCCCATATCTAGTGCATATGGCTTGAGGAACATCCTAGCAACACAAAAAGAAGTTGAATCATTTGAATGAAACTAACTGTAGATTAACATACTTCAGTCAAAATATTAAATAAATCCTCCCCAAAGAATAATATACAATAATAATCGATTTTTTTTTGTAGCACCAATGAATTGAAAACACGAAAGTGGAGAAGCCAAGAAATTTTTATGGAACAAGTTATTGAGAAAACAATTTATAGCAGTAGAGAAGAGGGAGAGAAGAGAAGCAAAGAGATTTTTCTGGAGAGGTGAAGAAGCCGAAGAGAACAGGGATTGTAGAGAGAGAGAAAGAGATTTTGACTTAAAATCAATTTACCTAATTAGTCAGTTACTTTGACCAAAACAGCCGGTTACCTAGAATTTTATAATTTTTTAACCAATTAATTTTTTTTAAATGGACACATGGTGACTTTTGAAGGGGTGACTAAGGTTAGTCACCTACAAATGTGACTAACCATAGAACTCTCCTACTAAATTGCAATTAAGCATAACCTGTAAAATACGTAACATGTGCTCTAATAAAATAAAGATAGCTAATTTTGAACTTTTTCTATACTATCTAATTATGACAAACCCTACAACAAATACTGATTTTCTGCTTTTTGTCTTTAGATTCGAAATGCCTGGTTTATTTTTTAGTAAATTGATTACAAGAAATGCTAGTCTTTCTAAATGCTGCCAAAATGGTATTATAAACAATTAATGGTGTTTGGCAAATTATTGTAAAATATTATGCTACTTGGATATTATTTAAATGGTTTTTTAATACAAATATCCATTTAATTCAGCACTCAATTTGTGTGTGTGTGTGTATATATATATATATAATATAAATATATTTGGAGTATTTATACTATCTATATTATTATATTAAATGTGATGGATTTTGATGTCTAACTACACTTCTATCTCATCCATTCCTTCTTCACTCTCAAACAACACACACACACACACACACACATATATATATATAATATTTCATTTTCTATTATCACCTCTCTCCCCTTTTTTGTTTCACGTCTTTTTTTTTTTTCAAAATTTTGTTCTACTTTATTTTTTATTTAACTTTTAATCAAGAATTAATTTTATTTGAAATTGAATATTTAACTTTTCATAAATTTAATTGACATATTGTAAATACTTAAAATATAATATAAATAATTATAATTAAGAAAGATGTGTATTTACATAGATAATTTAGTAGAAAATCAATATATCACTTTTATTGAGAGAGAGCGGGGGGGGGGGGGGGGGGGGGGGGGGGGGGGGGTGGGGGGGGGGGGAATTGCTTTAGGGGCTAGAAAGTTTATTCACATTTGTGCTCAAATAGTAAAATTAGAAAAAATAATATAATTTTGTTTGACGAGTGAAAAATAAATTACTTGATTGCAAATTAAGATTCAAAAATGACTGAAGTCTGAAGATGATGTTTGATACTTCATATTCTCCGTAAAAAAGAGAAAACACCAACAAATAACTGTAAAAGTAGATAATTGTATTAAAATGATCTCATTTGATTTGTTCATCAACAGTGGACATCATTAGGCAATTGTAAATAATTGTAGCATTATCAATTGTAAGGGAACCCACAAAATAGAATATTTTTTATTGCTTTTTTTTAATTATCTATACTATTATAAAAAGAAAGTCATTTTTGTGTCTAAAATGACAGTTTTTTTTTGTAATTTTATAAAAGTTGTCCTTCAACTTCATGTGAAATAAATAGAGTTATATAAAATTAAGGCTAATATTGAAAATTTTCATGGAATCAATTCAATTCGGATACCAAATTTTAATGTGCCAATTTTACCCTTTTAGTTAGTAACACATGCAAGAAATAAGCAAATAGAGAGGCCAATATTGTAAAATTCCAATCCAATTTGAAAGTCCATTTTTTCAACCTACAAACCACTTTCTCAATTATTTTGGAGTTTGGAAGTTGAAACCCATTTTTAATAAAAAGTTCATTTAAATCAATAATAATTAATATGTTTAGTTCTCTCTCTCTCTCTCCCCCCCCCCCACACACACACACACTCACACAAATCTCTAATTACAATTATCAGATTTTTTTAATTTCCTTCTTTTTATGTTTCTTTCTATATCATGTAATTTTATTTTATATAATTATTTTATTTTTAACTTATTATTATTTAATAAATTATGTCAAATAGTTCTTTGAAAAGTATTCTTATAAAAGAAATTTAATAATATATTTATATTTTGATTTTAAAATAATTTAAGTACTAAATTAAGGTATATATTTTTTATATCTTGTACACATATTGAGTGTGCGGCACTGCTAGTAATTTTAAATATAGATCCTATTGTCGATGGAGCATTGCCTTAACGATAAAATGGAGGCACTGATTGTAATTGATACACACACACACACACACATACTAGCATTAAATTCGTGTTATGCACAAAATAAAATAATTTAAGTATTCATGTTATTATATGATATAGTGCTTAAAGAAAATACAATACTTCAATATATCTAAATTCAATAACTAAATACTTGAACTATGTAAATTGACCGAGAACAGAGGGGGTAAAACAAATTTATGTTCTTAAAAGGAAAAATAAAGTTAAAAATTATTTTGCAAGATTACAAAACTCCTGATGGTATGCTATAGGAATTGTAGAGGTGAGACAACAGAGTAGATAAAAACTAATTTAAGGATTAATTTGGCAACATAATTGAAATAGCAAAAATTGTTATTTTAAAAACTCATTCATTTATAAATACTAAAGATATCACAAAGAGAAAGACAAAAGCACTATGAACAAAATAAATATAAGATAGTTTGGGTTAAAAATTAAAATTAGTTTGAACAAATAGGGCGTAAGTATGTGGAATGTAAGTTATAGTTGAAAAGGTTTAGAAGCCGTGTGGATGGGCCTTTTTTTTAGAGAGAAAAACACTTATTTTTTGAAAAAAAAAATATTTCAATTAAAAAAATTTGTATTTGGATGAGCTTTAAGAAAAAAAAAATCCAAAAAAAAAACCAAAAAGGGCTTTTTTAGAAGATACCCCAAAGTAGCTTTAAATAACAGTACATCTTAGAGTACTTTTAACTGTTGCATCCAAACGCAAACCTGATTCGGTTAAAAAGAAAAAGATCTACTATAAAATATACCATTCGAGAAGCACTTTTTTTTGAGCCCATCCAAATGGGCTGTTAAGAGTTCTAAAAATAAGGATTACTTTAGAGTTTAGACTAAGTAGATAATAATGATATTGAAAGTTGAATTAAAAATATTTTCAAAAATCTCATTATCATTCTTTTTTTTTTGGGTAAATAACTGAACTTTAAATAAATCAAGAAATAACACTACACTTATCATTTCACTTCACACTTTCACTTTACTAAAATAGTTGGGCAAAATGACCACGCAACTGTTGTGACATCTGGATTTTATATATTGAAATTATATATATAGATCTATAATGCCCCAGTACTTTCTAGTATTTTCAAGAATTTTAACTTATTAATTTATTTAAAAGCCATATGTATAAGTATATATATTTCGAAAATATAGCTATGTATATATATATATATATAGAATTTTTGAATTTATATTTATATATTATATAATAGGATCATTTTTTTATAATATGTTCAAGATAGGAAAAATGTCATTTTCATTAAATGCTTGTTCTAGATAAAATCTTAGATAAGATTATGATAAGATTGGATAAGATTAGATAAGATTATGATAAGATTGGATAAGATTAGATAAGATTGGATAAGATTATGATAAGATTTGGATAAAATTATGATAGATTTGGATAAGATAATAATAATTAGAAAATGACTTAAAGTATATAATAATCCTATTTCTTGCAATAATTGCTATAAATAGGGGAGCTTGGCACCCCATTTTCATCCCACAACACACACACTAAATCCCGCATAAGACACACCCACCCACACTAACCTTGCTCTCAACATACAAAACACTCCATATTTATAAAATATATCCTACCCATATATATACACATAAACCCTTCTTTTTACATACATATATACATATTAGCCCCCTATACATCCCCTTAATTCCATAAAACACTTTTGAAAGGAGATTACCGAGTTGACATATTCTACCTTATTCATAAACTTGGTGAGACAATAAGCTCTTAAGGTGAGTGCCTTTTACCTTCCTTGCTGGGGCATTGAATTATCTGTTATAAATATTATTCGTATGGCCTACCCTATCTAATTTATGCTATCCGAATCTTTTGAAATTATATCTTACTCTCTACATTTCTACAAAATATTTTTCTGAATTACAAGTCAAGTTATACCCGAAAAGTATTTCATTGATGATATTTTCAGTTATATTAGTTTCAAAAATGATTTATTAATACCCTTGGGATATCATGTTTTAATTATGTTTTTGTGTATCCCCGACAAGCTATTATTTTATTGAAAGTTTGTGAGCCATTTTTGTGGCACCCCTCCCGCTACGATCTTCCTATACGGTTGGAGGCCACCGACGATCGCATTGAGCACAAATTTTGGAATTCATACCCAATACGAATGCCTAACTTAACAATACGCAGTGGAGGTAGAGTAAAATATGAAATATGGATAATATATATAACTATATTTAGTACAACCAAGTAGCGCAACATCAAAATAGCCAACTAGTGGCATCAAGTAGCAAATTACAGATTATAAAGCAAGACAAAGCAAAATGAAGTTTTAATATACAACTGGAGGAGCGGCTACCATCCTATGTACTCCCATTATTCTGATTCTGAGGCAATGAACAGAAAGAAACGAGGGGTTAAGTCCAAATGACTTAGTGAGGCCACATTTAGATAGATATATAATTGACTGAAAATGAGACTCAAAACAGTTAAATCATAATAAAGTGCACGTAGTGTGAAATGTAACTTGATAATAATAACTGAACTGAGTAATACGGACAGTGAGCCCAAGACAGAGTCTCCAACCTTATGACTACCCAAAACAGATAAATCATAATAGAAACCCTTATGCCTCCCTTGTCGAGAAGCCACCTCGACATTAAACGAGACGGAGATGTATCACGCGTCCGTGCAATACATCGCTCCAATCCCTACTACAGTCATCCTCCGGCTGTACGTAGAAATTGGTTTCACGGAATGGTATCATATAAAAGGTTCCATCGACGGTCCGTTCCGCCCGATAAAATTCCTCTTATAAGTACCTGGGCCCAAACTTCCCAAGGGCGTCCCCAAGGGTAAACGGAAATATAACGAAACAGATATGGCTCACAACTTGTCAACAAAGCAATAACTTATTTTTACACCTGGGATACATAGAAATATAATTAAAATATGATATCCCAAAGGTGTCAAAAATCATTTCGGGACAGATACAACTGGCAATATCAGAGAATGCAATATTTTTGAAAATAACTTGTCTTATATGTATGGAAAACATTTTTCGAAAGATTTGATCGCATAAATTCAATAAGGTAGGCTATACGAATAATATTTATATCATATAGTTCAAAGCCCCAAAAGGAATTGATAAAGCACTCACCTTAGGAGTTTATCAAGTTTATAGATTTGTTTCGGCTAGATCAACTTGACTTCCTCCTTCAAGAGTATGTGAGGGAAATAAGGGAGTATATGGAAGGTTATTAGGTATATATGGATGAAAATAGAAGGGCTTGTGTGTACATATATGTGGGTGGAAGATAGGCTATAAATAGGAAGTGTTTTGGGTGTTGAGAGTAGAGTAAGTGAGGGGGTGTGTTTTTAGGCGGGATTTGTGTGTTTGTGGAAGAAAATAGAGAGAGTATAGTGTGTGTATGTGTGAGGACGTTTTTGGGGATGGGGAAGTGTGTGGGAGGTCCTATTTATAGTGGAGAATGAGGGTAGAAGGCAAGACTTGGGGACCAAGGTTTAATAAATGCAAATCTTTCCATTTAATGCAAATCTCCCAACTAGGCATAGAATTAAATGCCAAATTAAATGAAATCTTCCACCTCCCTCCTCTATTCTAGCCTTGGTGTAACCCTAATCCATGAGTCATGAATCTAGATGAATGGAAGACCACACAAATGCACAATTTCTAGAAGAAATTCATCTTATATTAGTGTAGGATATTTTAATAAAATATTAACACAAAATCAAATAAAATCAAATAAAATCTAATAAAATCCGATTTTGATTGTCCTCATCTTATAAAATCTGAAATCATATCTTTATTTTATTAAAAATTCGAATTTGTATTTATTTATTTTTGTAAAAACTGAAAATTAGGGTTTTAGGGCATAAAATTAGGGTTTTTGGACATAAAATCCGAAAATTCATAATTAATTTAGAAAAATTCCAAAATTATGAAATTTAATGTTTATAAATCTGAAATTATATGTATATTTTCCAGAAATTAAAAATGTTTTAGTTATATTTTCGAAAATTGCAATTTAGGACATAAGAATTCGAAAATTGTGTTAGAATATCAAATTCGTTTAAAATTTGGAAAATCATGTAATTATCACCTCACATAATTCATATATAAAAGAAGGATCATACAAAACATGAAATATTAGTAAGCATGCGTGTATATTATAAGAACCGATTTATATAGTTTTTAGACCAAAAATCGGGATGTCACAACTCTCCCCCCCTTAAAAGAATCTGGTCCCCAGATTCTTACCTGATTGAATAGCTCCGGATAATATTTACGTATTTTCTCTTCAGGTTCCCAAGTTGCCTCTTCGACTTGATGGTTTTGCCATAGTACCTTGACGAGTGGAATTTTCCGATTTCTTAACTCTTGGAACTTTCGATCTAAAATGCGAATAGGTTTTTCTGTATAGGTAAGGTTAGGTTCAAGGGGTATGTTTTCAGGTGGAAGGATATGGGTTTCATCAGGGTAGTATTTTCGGAGCTGAGATACGTGAAATACGTTATGGATTCCTGTTAGGCTAGGTGGTAAGTCTAGTCGATATGCGACTTCTCCTATTCGCTCTATGATCTCAAATGGTCCAACATACCTGGGATTCAATTTTCCTCCTTTACCAATCCTTGTAAATCCCTTCCTTGGAGAGACTTTAAGGAATACTCGATCCCCGACTTCAAACTCCAGTTTTCTTCGTCGCTTGTCTGCATAACTCTTTTGTCGATCTTGGGCAGCCTTCATCTTTTGTTTGATAATTTGCACTTTGTCAATTGCATCTTGGATGAGTTCAGGTCGTACTGCTCTATGTATTCCATCCTTTGTCCATCTCCATTCATCTAAGTCCCAATATAGCGGTGATCGACACTTTCTTCCATACAAAGCTTCATATGGTGCCATCTGTATTGAAGCTTGATAGCTATTGTTATAAGCAAATTCAATCAAGGGCAAGTGCTTATTCCAGCTATCACCAAATTCCAATACGCACATTCTCAACATGTCCTCCAAATAGGCTATCAATCTTTCTGTCTGCCCATCCGTTTGTGGATGTGAAGCTGTACTGAATTGCAATTTAGTGCCCATATGCCTTTGTATGCTTTGCCATAATCTAGATGTGAACTTAGGATCCCTGTCTGAGATGATACATGTAGGAATGCCGTGGAGTCTCGTGATCTCACGGTGGTAAAGTTCTGCTAAAGTTTCCACTCGATCAGTTGTTTTAACAGGCAGAAAATGTGCTGACTTGGTTAACCTATCCACGATTACCCATATGCTATCATATCCACCTCTTACCTTAGGTAATCCTACTAGAAAATCCATAGTAACTTGATCCCATTTCCATGTTGGAATCGGTAATGGTTGTAACATTCCTCCCGGCTTTTGGTGTTCTCCTTTGATCTTTTGACACGTCAAACATCTTCTTACAAAGTCTGAGATGTCTCTCTTCATACCATTCCACCAATAATACTGTTTAAGATCTCGATACATTTTTGTTCCTCCTGGATGAACGGTATATGGTGTCTTATGAGCTTCTTCTAAAATCTGTTTCTTCATTTCTTCAGTTATACATATTCTGCCCTTGTAACGTAAAATCCCCATATCATCAATTCCATATTTCTCATTTGTACTTTCCCCTACCTGGGCAATTTGCTTCTGACTCCACTTATCCTTTGCTTGCTTTTCCCGAATCTTGGTGACTAGTTCTGATTGAACAGTTAGATCTGCTATTTGAGCATGAGTCTTTATGATAAAGTTACTTTTAGAGACCCCAATTCCACTGCTTAATCGTGCTAATCCGGCTTTTCTACTAAGAGCATCGGCAACTAAGTTGGCTTTCCCGGGGTGATATTGGATCTTACAATCATAGTCCTCCAAGAATTCCAGCCATCTTCTTTGTCTCATGTTGAGGTCCTTCTGAGTGGGTAAGTACTTTAAGCTTTTGTGATCTGTATACACCTCAAAGGTTGTCCCATACAGATAATGTCTCCACTTGGCCAAAGCAAATATAATTGCTGCTAACTCCAAATCATGGGTCGGATAATTACACTCATGAGAACGAAGCTTTCTTGATGCGTAAGCAACCACTTTCCCATTTTGCATTAACACACATCCCAAACCTTCTCTAGATGCATCAGTGTAGACAGCAAAATTTTCATTTCCTTCAGGTAGTGTCAGCACTGGGGCAGTGGTTTAAACGTCTTTTTAATTCTTGAAAACTAACTTCACACTTTTCATTCCATTGGCAAGGAGAATTCTTGCGAGTAAGTTGAGTTAAGGGCTCTGCAATTTTTGAAAAATTTTGTATGAACCGCCGATAGTAACCTGCTAAACCCAGAAAACTTCTTACTTCAGTTGGAGTCTTCGGGCGCTTCCAATTATTAACAGCTTCCACCTTGGAGGGATCGACTTCAATTCCGGTCTTGGAAATTATATGCCCTAAAAATGTAACTTTTTCTAACCAAAAGTCACACTTACTAAATTTCGCATATAATTTGTTTTCTCGTAACGTCTGTAGAACAATTCGCAAATGTTCTGCATGCAGTTCTGGAGTCCTTGAGTATACCAGGATGTCATCAATGAAAATAACCACAAATTGATCCAAATATGGTCGGAAGACCCGGTGCATCATATCCATAAAAGCTGCTGGTGCATTGGTCAATCCAAAAGGCATAACAACAAATTCAAAGTGCCAATATCGAGTATTAAATGATGTTTTAGGAATATCTTCCTCTTTAACTCTAAGCTGATAATATCCTTGTCTCAAATCCAATTTAGAATATACTTGTGATCCTTGTAGAAGGTCAAATAGTTCTTCTATGTGTGGGAGTGGATATTTATTCTTGATAGTCATCCGATTTAACTCCCGATAATCAATACACATCCGAAGTGACCCATCCTTCTTTTTAACAAATAGCACTGGCGCTCCCCATGGTGATGTACTTGGCCGAATATATCCGCTTTCTATTAATTCTTCAAGTTGCTTCTTCAACTCCTTCAATTCAGCTGGGGCCATTCGGTATGGTGTTTTGAATAAGGTTCAGCTGTTGGTATGGTGTCGATCACAAATTCTATTTCTCTCTGAGGGGGTAATGAATTCAATTTTTCTGGAAACGCATCTTGGAATTCATTTACAACGGGAACTTCCTCTATCTTTATTTGGTCCTTCGGTTTGTTGAGCAAATAGGCAATGAATCCTAATGCTCCCTCCTTGATACACTCCTTTGCTTCAACGAAGGAGATAAGAGAAATGGTTTTGGATGAACTAAGGGGGATTATTGGCCCAGGTGAGTTATCCTTTCCTAAAATAATCCTCTTAGCAAAACAATCTAGTTGGGCCTGATGTTGATACAACCAATCCATCCCAAGGATTATATCGTAGTTGTGAATAGGAAGCTCTATTAAGTCAGCGGGATATGTTTTTCCTTCAATTCTTATTGGACATCCTTTCAGAACCCGATCAGTAAGATAACTAGATCCTAAGGGGGTGCTGACTTCAAAGTTATAAGATAAAGATTCTAGCAATAACCCCAATCGATTCACAGATTCCACAGATATGAAAGAATGAGTAGCTCCAGGATCATATAGTATTTTCATAGAAGTGTTTAAAATTTGAGTTGTACCTTCCACTACTGCAGTTGGATCGGGTCCTTCATCCGCCTCTAGAGCGTAAGCTCTAGCTTTTACTTTTGGCCTTCCGACAGGTGGAACTTGGGTCCTTCCTTCTTGAGTTGGGCCAAGGATATTAGGGTTTCGGGCTTTCGGGCACTCTTTAATCATGTGTTGATCACTACCGCATGCTACACATTTTCCATTCTTTTTCCAACAGTTTGCCTCTACGTGGCTAGGATGTCCACAGTAGTTGCATCCAATTCTTTCCCTGCCTCCAAGTTGGTTAACATTTTGATTTCCTTCAATGCGAGGGCGCTTATTGTTCCTTGTATTGGTTTGTCTGAGTTGTCCTCCACCCTCTGGACTAGATACCTTATTCTTGCTCACTTTGTTAGTTATTTGTTTGATTTCCCGAATTTCTGCCTCAACAACCATGGACTTACTGACAGCCTGTGTATATTCCTCAATGTCGGTCGCCATTAACGCCCATCGGACTTCAGGCCGCAAACCTTGGATGAATCGTTTGGTTTTTCTCCTTTCATCATTCATTATATGTGGCGCATACTGTACCAAACGAGCGAATTTGGCCTCATATTCTGCAACAGTAAGGATCCCTTGAATCAAATCCATAAATTCTTTTTCTCTTGCATCTCGAACTACTTGGGGTATAAATTTATCAGAAAACTCCTTTAGAAAATTTTCCCAAGTTACAGGTGTTTGATTGGCATTCCATCTTTGTTCCACGAGCTTCCACCAGTTGTGGGCTGCTCCTTCCATCAAGAATACGGTGAACTCCACTTGTTCCTTTTCATTACATCGCAAAACCTTAAAGATCTTGGTGATTGCCGCTACCCAGGATTCAGCCTTTTGATCGTTAGGCTCCCCATAGAATTTTGGTGGGTTGAAGCGCAGGAAGCGATCTAGCATCCTATCATCCGACTGGTGATTTTGATTTTGTTGGGTAATTTCTCTCCAAACTCCAACCATTTGGCTCAGAATATCATTATTATTTCCTTGGTTTGGAACATGATTTTCTTCTGGGTCCAACCTCGTCGTGGGTCCTTGATGACGGTTTCCTTGGGGTTGTGTTACAGTAGGGTGAGTTGGTTCTGGGGTCGATTGGGAGTGTAAGCGCGTACGTGTAGCTCCTTTTCGTGGCGCCATCAAAATTCTAAGTGTTACGGATTCAAATCTAGGGAATAATTATCAAAACATGATTATCACATAAAGTAATGCAGAAGACTTCACGACATCATGTATATAATATGGGATAGCATATTCGATAATCACAAACAGAGCACATATACACATAGTGATTTGGTCAAAACAAAGACTATATGTATGCATGCTTACCTATATATAACACATGGTTATAACCTAAACCTAGGCTCTGATACCACCGCTGTGGCACCCCTCCCGCTACGATCTTCCTATACGGTTGGAGGCCACCGACGATCGCATTGAGCACAAATTTTGGAATTCATACCCAATACGAATGCCTAACTTAACAATACGCAGTGGAGGTAGAGTAAAATATGCAATATGGATAATATATATAACTATATTTAGTACAACCAAGTAGCGCAACATCAAAATAGCCAACTAGTGGCATCAAGTAGCAAATTACAGATTATAAAGCAAGACAAAGCAAAATGAAGTTTTAATATACAACTGGAGGAGCGGCTACCATCCTATGTACTCCCATTATTCTGATTCTGAGGCAATGAACAGAAAGAAACGAGGGGTTAAGTCCAAATGACTTAGTGAGGCCACATTTAGATAGATATATAATTGACTGAAAATGAGACTCAAAACAGTTAAATCATAATAAAGTGCACGTAGTGTGAAATGTAACTTGATAATAATAACTGAACTGAGTAATACGGACAGTGAGCCCAAGACAGAGTCTCCAACCTTATGACTACCCAAAACAGATAAATCATAATAGAAACCCTTATGCCTCCCTTGTCGAGAAGCCACCTCGACATTAAACGAGACGGAGATGTATCACGCGTCCGTGCAATACATCGCTCCAATCCCTACTACAGTCATCCTCCGGCTGTACGTAGAAATTGGTTTCACGGAATGGTATCATATAAAAGGTTCCATCGACGGTCCGTTCCGCCCGATAAAATTCCTCTTATAAGTACCTGGGCCCAAACTTCCCAAGGGCGTCCCCAAGGGTAAACGGAAATATAACGAAACAGATATGGCTCACAACTTGTCAACAAAGCAATAACTTATTTTTACACCTGGGATACATAGAAATATAATTAAAATATGATATCCCAAAGGTGTCAAAAATCATTTCGGGACAGATACAACTGGCAATATCAGAGAATGCAATATTTTTGAAAATAACTTGTCTTATATGTATGGAAAACATTTTTCGAAAGATTTGATCGCATAAATTCAATAAGGTAGGCTATACGAATAATATTTATATCATATAGTTCAAAGCCCCAAAAAGGAATTGATAAAGCACTCACCTTAGGAGTTTATCAAGTTTATAGATTTGTTTCGGCTAGATCAACTTGACTTCCTCCTTCAAGAGTATGTGAGGGAAATAAGGGAGTATATGGAAGGTTATTAGGTATATATGGATGAAAATAGAAGGGCTTGTGTGTACATATATGTGGGTGGAAGATAGGCTATAAATAGGAAGTGTTTTGGGTGTTGAGAGTAGAGTAAGTGAGGGGGTGTGTTTTTAGGCGGGATTTGTGTGTTTGTGGAAGAAAATAGAGAGAGTATAGTGTGTGTATGTGTGAGGACGTTTTTGGGGATGGGGAAGTGTGTGGGAGGTCCTATTTATAGTGGAGAATGAGGGTAGAAGGCAAGACTTGGGGACCAAGGTTTAATAAATGCAAATCTTTCCATTTAATGCAAATCTCCCAACTAGGCATAGAATTAAATGCCAAATTAAATGAAATCTTCCACCTCCCTCCTCTATTCTAGCCTTGGTGTAACCCTAATCCATGAGTCATGAATCTAGATGAATGAAAGACCACACAAATGCACAATTTCTAGAAGAAATTCATCTTATATTAGTGTAGGATATTTTAATAAAATATTAACACAAAATCAAATAAAATCAAATAAAATCTAATAAAATCCGATTTTGATTGTCCTCATCTTATAAAATCTGAAATCATATCTTTATTTTATTAAAAATTCGAATTTGTATTTATTTATTTTTGTAAAAACTGAAAATTAGGGTTTTAGGGCATAAAATTAGGGTTTTTGGACATAAAATCCGAAAATTCATAATTAATTTAGAAAAATTCCAAAATTATGAAATTTAATGTTTATAAATCTGAAATTATATGTATATTTTCCAGAAATTAAAAATGTTTTAGTTATATTTTCGAAAATTGCAATTTAGGACATAAGAATTCGAAAATTGTGTTAGAATATCAAATTCGTTTAAAATTTGGAAAATCATGTAATTATCACCTCACATAATTCATATATAAAAGAAGGATCATACAAAACATGAAATATTAGTAAGCATGCGTGTATATTATAAGAACCGATTTATATAGTTTTTAGACCAAAAATCGGGATGTCACAATTTTGTCTTAATATGATCTAATGATACCCTTGGGAAGTTTGGGCCCAAGTACATGTGAGCGGGATATATTGGGTGGAACGGACCGTCGATAGAACCTTCTTGCGTGATACCATTCTGTTGGACCTAATTCCTACGTACAGTTGAAGGTTAATTGTTGTAGGGATTGGCTCGGTATATTGCACGTGCACGTGGTATACCTACCGATTACCGTTGTCAAGGTCATTCCTTGACGCAAAGGGGAAGCATAAGGATTTTATGAAATGTTTATCTGTTTTAGGTAGTAATAAGATTGGAGATTCTGTTCATGGCTCACCATCTGTCTTGTTCAAGTTTGTGTATACACACCTTTTTATGATTCAGTATTTTGTTGGTTTATGACTCTTATTTTCAGTTTATATATCTATAAGTATATTTTCTGCCTCACTAAGTCATTTGGACTCACCACCCCAAGTTCTTTCTATTCATTGCCTCAGTTTCATGAAAATAGGTTGAGGGGACTTGGTTAAGACGATTGGAGCGTTACCAATCATTAGCACATGGTTGTTTATCCTGTATAGTAGACTGGCTTATTTAATAGAAAATAAAAAATCACTAGTTAAAGTGTTGTACTTAGATAGTTGTACCTTACAGTTCTAAGTTAGTTAATTGCATTTTTGTTGTATCTCGATTTTATTATTGGGTTGTACTGAATAAGTTGCAAGTATTGTATTCCGATTGGAAAAATTTGTTCTCAGCAAGACTGTTAAGTAAGCCCTACTCGTATAGGATGATCCTAGCAAGGGGGTGTCACAGCTGTCATCGTCTCCAATGATGGTGCGCCGTTTTATTTATTTACCTTATTTCCTATTTTATTTGCAGTTTATTTTTATTTTTTCTAAAGTTTTTTTCTGCAATTCGTAGAGTGCCTCGATTGGTGGTTTCCAAAGTTACCAGTTTCCGAACACGAGCAATAGGAGTTTGTGTGATGCCCTCCAAAGTTGGATGCGTAGAGCTGGTGAAGATTGAGAATGGTTTGAAGAAGGTTTGCGCCCGATATTTGGAGGACCTCACGTACATTCCACTGGATGAGGTCGAGCCTCCTGGTGGTGGAGGCCAACCTTGGAACAAGCAACAAATTTGCAATATTATTTTATGATTTAGTGGCACGGTTGCTATTGGGTTGATCGTGAAGTCAATTATTGAAGTACTAGATGAGGTCACAAAAAATGCTGCAATACTTGGTAGGGAAAGAGGGGATCCTCTGGTTCATATTCAAGCAGACGTTATTGTATTTAGTTTTGGTAGGTTTTGGGACCGTCGATAGTGTTGATGGTATTGGTATTAGATATTAGATTTTTGGAATTTAGGTTTGATGGAGATAGAACATCAAAAACTATCATGTTGGTAATTTTTACAAATTGAGATATATATAATACTATTCCATTTCTACTTCTGTTTTCTGTGATGCTCATATTTGATTTGTAATAAAATTTCCTCTTCATGAATTGGAAAGATAATTGGGATTGGGTGCATATTCTAATTAGAATTAGAGAGATGATGCCTCAAATCAACATCAACATTACACACATTTTACGCTTGATTGTCGTGGTTGCTATCGACCTCATCACCAAATCTATCATTGAAACGCTAGTTGAGGTCAAGAAAACCAGAACAAGGAGGTTTTTCATATTCGTGGGAATGTCACCTTATTTAGGTTTGATGAGTTAATCCATTATTTGAATTTTTGATTCCTTTTCCTTTGAAGAAAATAAATAACTTTCCCTTAAAACAAGTAAATGACCGTTACATTTTCAAAATTTGATCGTTGAAAATTTAAAAAGTGACACCATTACATTATCAAAATTTGATAGTTGGAATTTAAAAATTGATCATTGGAAATTATCGTTGCAATTGTATTGATGAGTAAAATACATTATTGAAGCATTTAATCCTTTTTCATTCGAAGAAAATAAATAACACACACTTAAAACTAGTAAATGATCGTTACATTTTCAAAATTTGATTGTTGGAAATCTACAAAGTGACCACTGGAAATTTAAAATGTAGTCTTTGGACATTTTCGTTGCAATTAGATTATGAGTACTTATTTGGATTGGACATAGCTGTACATTGCTTTGGGAAGGCTTGAACATGGAAGTCCAAATTTGATTTTAGGATTTGACTTCGGCAATAAGTCGATCAGACTTATCGCAACATATAATAAAAGTGGAATAATTGTATTTTTTTGTTTTAAATTTAAATTTTGACTTTTTGATTTTTTTTTCAAAATCAGGTCGCACTAGGCCCGACCTATTTGGAGTTCTTGCCCTAATATTAAAAATATTTTCAAAAATCTCGTTATCATTTGGTTTATTTTTTTTGGTAAATAACTAAACTTTAAATAAAGTAAGAAATAACAATACACTTATCATTTCACTTCACACTTTCACTTTACTAAAATGGCCGGTAGAATGACTGCACAGCTGTCATCGTCTCCAATGACGGTGCCCTGTTTTATTTATTTACCTTCTTTCCTATTTTATTTACAGTTTTTTTTTTTTTTGAAGTTTTTTTTTTCTACAATTCATAGAGTGACTTGATTGGTGGTTTCCAAAGTTACCAAGTTTCGTGCACGGGCAATAGGAGTTTGTGTGCACCCTCCAAAGTTGAATGCATAGAGCTGGCGAAGATTGAGAATGGTCTGAAGAAGGTCTGCACCCGATATCCGGAGGACCTCATGTACATTCCACCGGATGAGGTCAGCCCTCCTAGTAGTGGAGGACTACCTTGGAACTACTAACATATTTGCAATATTATTTTACGATTTAGCGTTGCGGTTGCTATTGGGTTGATTGCGAAATCAATTATTGAAGTACTAGACAAGGTCACAAAAAATGCTGCAAGACTTGGTGGGGAAAGAGGGGATCCTCTGGTTCATGTTCAAGCGAAGGTCATTGTATTTAGGTTTGGTAGGTTTTGAAGGTTTTGGGACCGTCAATAGTGTTGGTGGTACTGGTATTAGATATTAGATTTTTGGAATTTAGGTTTGATGGAGATAGAGCATCAAAAACTATCATGTTGGCAATTTTTACAAATTGAGATATATATAATATTGTTCCATTTTTGCTTTTGCTTTTTGTGACGTTCATAGTTGATTTTAAATAAAATTTCCTCTCCATGAATCAGAAAGATAATTGGATCAATATCAAAATTACACAATTTTTACGCCTGATTGCCGTGGTTGCTATCGGCCTCATCACCAAATCTATCGTCAAAACGCTAGTTGAGGTCAAGAAAACCACAACAGGGAGGTTTGGTAGGGAGACAGAGATTCTCCATTTCATCTTCGTGGGACGGTCATTTTATTTAGGTTTGATGAGTTAATCTATTATTTGAATTTTTGATTCTTTTTCCTTTGAACAAAATAAATAACTTTCACTTAAAACAAGTAAATGGCCATTATATTTTCAAAATTTGATCTTTGAAAATTTAAAAAGGGACACCGTTACATTTTTAAAATTTGATCGTTGGAAAGTATTGTTGCAATTGTATTGATGAGTAAAATCCATTATCGAAGCATTTAATCCCTTTTCATTCGAAGAATATAAATAACATTCACTTAAAACTAGTAAATGATCGTTACATTTTCAGCAGGAAATTGGACAAAATCCAGAAGAAAATCGAGGACCTCAACCATCACAAACACGTCGTGTGCGAAGACACCAGCATAAGAGCAAGCCAGTCCGAACGGGGCGCTGAAAAGCATGAAGAGAAACAAGAAGACTATGAAGGGATGGAGCCAAATTCGGATGCATTTCTCGATCATGAAAAGGGGTGATAACACATCACCTATGAGAAAGAGTACTTATACTTCTACCTTTCCGGTGATAGAAGGCAGTCCAAAAAGTTTGCTCGGAGGAGCCACCGGTTGAAGGTGAGTTTAGATGCTTCACTTAATAGGGAGCGTTGGCAACAGTCCAAGCTCATGTACAGCTACTGCTACGACGAACAAGTGGCATCCATAGTTGGATACAAGCATGAGGTACATGAACTAATGAAGAGGTTAATTGAAGTAGCTGATCGAGACAGACGGGTCATCTCCGTTCTAGGTGAAATGGGCTCGACCAATACGATGTTGGCTCTTGCTGTTTATGGAGACAGAGCCATCAAGAATTGGTTCAACACTGGTTTTTACGCTTGGGCGACCGTTTTTAAGGAAAGCACAAGCACGGATATCCTGCTCAATTTGTTGAAGCAGGCTGAGAAATCGAAAGAAGAAGACGATACAATTGATGAGGTGCTGCTCAAAGGGAGGCTACGACGGAAATTGAAAGAGCATAGGTACTTGACGGTGCTGGATGGAGTTCAAAGTCCACATCAATAGGAGAGATTTAAAGATGCATTTCCAGATGAATAAAATGGAAGTAAGATAATGCTTACGACGAGGGACGAGCAAGTTGGGTTTCTTGCTGATGCAAAGTGGCAGCCACACTTTTTTGAAAAAGCTCGATTGTGAAGAGAACTGGACCTTGTTCTTGAAAAAAGTGGGCTTAGAACAGTCTGCAAATTCAGAATGTTCTAGAAAGGAGAGATTTATGCAAGTTTGTGGTGGGCTGCCTTTGAATATCGTTCTTCTTGGGAGTTATTTATCTACAAAGAAGGACAAACAGAAAGAGATCAGTGAATAGACTTAGATTCCTGAAAACCAAGAAAATTGGCATACGTCAGACGTTTTGATGTTGAGCTACAATGATCTCGACGACCACTTGAAACTCTGTCTGCTCTATATGCTGTTGTTCGCTAAAGAGCTAAATGTTCCCGTCAGGAGGTTGTAACGCTTGTGGCTTGCCGAGGGGTTTATGAAGCGGCCAGAGGATGATCAAGAAATATTCCAAGAGGATGTGGTGCAAGGGTACTTTGAAAATCTACTTAAATGAAGCTTGATGCTAGTTTCTAAGCTAAGGTCCAACGGAAGCCCGAGGAAGTGCCATTTGCTAGGCGTGGTCCACGACTTCTTGTTGGCGAATGCCCATGATATCTGACTTTTCCATGTCCATCACGGGCTTGCTTGTGATGAAATTGGGTCGTTTGGCAAGCGTAGGCTCATTGAGTATGCCAACAGAAAGAACTGCTCACTTGAAGCACATGAGTATCAACATTTGCGGTCTTACATATCGTTTAACCTCCAGAAGAAGGATACACCGGTTAAGGACGTAGGCGATCTTACCAATATGATAGGTAGAAAAGGGTCTGGGTTGCTAAGGGTCCTTGTTCTTGACGGGCTGTACAGACCTAGTTTGCCTGACAATCTAGGAGACTTGTTTTACTTAAGGTACTTGGGATTGAGAAGGACTTGCTTGGACAAACTCCCCAAATCTGTAGGCCAACTACTCTACCTCAAAACTTTAGATCTCAAGCACACAAACATAAACAGAATCCCACCTTCCATTTAGAAACTGAAACATCGTCCAGCATCTCAACCTCAACGAAATCCATCTAGACAAGGATATACCGTTGCATTCGCATGGTTCCTTGCCTAAACTCCTAACCCTTTGGGGATTAACCGTTAATCACGAAACTCCTAACCCTTTGGGGATTAACCGTTAATCACGAGAGCCCTGTAAACAACTATTTGAGCAAGTTAATTCACCTTAGAGAACTATCATCATGAGAGCCCTATTAACAATGGTTTGAGCAAGTTAACTCACCTTAGAGAACTAGGCATTTCATTCCGGTTTAGCACGTGTGATGCTGATAATGATGATGATGACAACATAATCGAAGGTAATCCATTACCTCAATTTGCACAAGATTTAGTGCACTGATTTTCGAGCTGACAACTCTTCAGTCTTTGAGGTTGAGATCCAGAGACGATTCGGGCACCTTTGTGATCTAAGTTTAATGCCATTGTTGAAGTTGGATAGACTTACTCACCTGAATTTGTTTGTGTACTCGCAAAAACTTCCTGAGCCAGATCCTTTCCTACCAAATATCAAGGTTCTTACATTGTCAATCTCGAAACTAGACCAAGATCCCATGCCTGTCCTAGGACAGCTCTGGAGCTTAACTGTTCTAAGGCTCTTGGCTAACTCCTACCTCGGAGAGAAAATGGTATGCCTACGTGATTCGTTCGAGGGGCTTGAAGTCCTCAAACTATGGATGCTCAAGGACTTGAAGATATAGGAGTTGGAAGATGGAGCAATGAAGAAACTCAAAGAGCTCAACATTAGATGTTGTTCCAAGCTAAAAAGCATTCCCAACAAGCTGTGGCAGCAGGAGACCTTCAAGGATTTGATACTAACAAACATGGACGAAGAAAATTTTAAAGAAGTAGTCGAACAACATAACAGCAAGGTTTCCATTACTGTCAAGAATTAAAATTTTACTCCACCTCCTGTAAGTTCTGTTACGTACTCTCCATTAATTTGTGCTCTATTTCACAATTTTGTCGAGTTCTTAACCGTGCTAACTCGATTACGAATGCATGGCTTGCAGTGGGAACACGGTGAAGATGCTCTGAATGGAAAGTCATTTGATATTAACAGCTACATAAATGGAGGAGCATAAAGTGTTCACTGAAGCTCAAGTGTAAAAGTTTTATGCCTTATTCGGTTTTTCTGTTCTTGAAGCAGTCCGACTGAGGCCCTGCTTCTATATTTTCCTTCTACTTGAGTAGATCTTCTTACTACAAAGCAAATCATGATATTCCATGCAGACAACATCTGCATTTATGGTCAAGCTATCTATAAGAAATGGTTTACAGGTATCATTTCATTACTGATATCGACAAAAGTAGATACACAAAATTAACACTTCACATTCCAATTTGGTTGTTCATCAAATGCAGTTCTAATCCTTGTTCGAATAACGGTCAAACTGAGCCAGCTAACCAACCAAAATTTGCATATGATGCAGCAGAAAACTTAGGGACTCAAACAAGAGACAGAATATTGGAGAAGGCTCCTCTTCCTATCGAGATCTTAAAGCCTCACACTGTTCAAGAGATTACAATCCAAACTAGATTGTCATGATATAACTCACGAGATCAACTACATTTATAGAATAGCTTTGTGACACAATCGGAGCTATCTTTCTTACATAAAGACTGTGATTGAATTCAATGAGAGAGATACCAGATACAGATAACGAATATATCCAACAGATAATGAATATATCCAACGGATACACATTTGGAACGGATATTAAACAGAGCGGATATATAATTACCATATCCGTATCCATTTATTAATCGGATACCTGTAATCGGATACGGATAATATGCCCTATAAACAAATACAGATGCGAACGGTAAACTAATTTTCGGTTACCCATTTATAGCCCTACAAATAGAGGATCCAAACTCTTTTATCACAATAAATAGGCCATTTTTTTTAATAATGAATGGCTCCAAATAATTGGCTTGTATCAATTTTGATTTTGGCTCTCTCATTTTCAACCTTTAGTAGCAAAATATTTAGCACCCCATGGTTGACCCAATTCATTTTTCTTCCACCTCTATTTTTCTTTCTTTTAATGCATCCTACCTCTTTTCCTTTTTTTTTTTTTTAAAAAAAAAATCTCTCTATACATATTTTTTAACTCCACTCTCTCTCTCTCTCTCTCTCTCTCTTCTTATTTTTGTTCTTTTTTTTTTCTTTTACCTTATTTTTTTGTTATTTGTTCGTCTTTTTTTTCCACTTAAAAGATCTCTATCTTTTGTTGCGGTTTGTTTTGCACAAGATTGAGTCACTTCATGAGAATAGCGATTGACGATTGCCATGAGCCATTTCCATGCATTGTCACAAGAAGTCAGAAAGACGGCCTCAAAATTAAAAGTACGAAGCTAGGTGTCCACAAGTCAGCAATGAGCACTCACTCTTCCAATGCGCTTTCTTCTAACAATTGCATGGACCCTGAAGAGGCGACAAAGGAGAATGTTGACCTGTGGTTTGGTGTTACTTCTATATCAAGTACCGTGTTGTTGAAATCTACACTTCGTAACACCAAGTCCCTACAAGTCGAATTCTCTCTTCCAAAATATTGCCTTGACAAGAATAGCAACCTATGGAAGATCCTATCTTCCAAACTTGTAAAGATCTCTTTTCATGATGGCTATTGGGAGTGGACAAAAGACATTTTGGGCCACCACAAGGACGTTCTTGGTTGAGCCAGAGTTAATGCAACTAGTCACGCCTCGCTCTTCACTTATAACTGCAATAAAAACATTCTTCAAGCTTTTGTCAAGCTTTTGTGTCCTTTGACAAATAATTTACACACCGTTCTTTGGGAATTGTTAATTTTCTTGTGGGACATTTGAGGACTTTGCGAACTACCCATGTGTGAAGATTTCTATGACAAAGCTACCCCCACTGCCAGGGAGCTATTGTGCACTGACGCCCACCAACCCTCCATGCTGTGGAGTTGCAAGTACTGTTTCTAGTGTACCATAGGCTTCCAAAAGACTCGGATCACATATCAATTTCAAATTGGATCCGATTTTGGTATAACATGTGACGACCCCAAAAACCCTTTATTACTATTATATTATTATTATTAGTATTATTGTTATTATTATGTTTATTATTATTATTATTATCATTAGTGGTTACATACATGCGTGAATTGTTAATTACAAAATGTACTAGGCTACATTACATAACATAAAGGTACATTCAACAAAGGAGACTATCGAAGTGCTAGTTCTACTATATGTACATAGCAAAAGCAAAAACCACCAACTACAGGTACGCAGCGGAAATCCTACATCTTCCTTCCTAGTAAAATACTTCAAAAGGTTCTTCCTCCTCATCATCATAAAGGCTAGCTTCGGAAGCATCTAAAGCATTATATAATACTGAATCAACATACGTTGAGTAGAAATATTTCTTTATACACATAAGGTGCTCGGGTGTCAAGTGCACATTAGTTACACATAGCACACACATAGTTTCACACTTTCTACCTTTTGTCACCTGACAGTGACCCTTATAACTACTCGGGCCGAAATAACAACCAGCACATTTCTCCGGCCAGCCTTATCCTCCAATGGTCGTATCCTGGGCATACGCCTAGTATTGTCCTACGAACTTCTCTCTTGAGTAGATCCCTCCGTCTACCCAAGGGGGGATTAGGAGATGGAAGGGTTGTGAACTCTTCCGGCTACTCAATAGTATGTCCCAGCGGAACTCCCTCCAGACCATTCCAGCACATATGGGCCCATTCACAAAATTGCAATTTGTTCGCACATGCACATAATCTTTGGAAGTTTCTATTATAGTTTAGTAAAGTAAGCTCCACACTTATAAACGAAAGCTTTATATTTGCTTATTAAGCATATTTACTTAGAAATGTTAAATATGTAAATAGCTAGTAGCAAAAATATGTAAATAGACAAAGTATAAATATAAATATATAGATTAAAATATATACATATACGTAACATATATATATATATATAAGTAGTTTATAATAACCTATATCTATACGTGCATATATAACTATATATATAATTAGGCTATCATTAACATATAATGAAATTAGTTAAATGAATATGTAATGACACTTTAAATATTTATACATATATATATATGTACTTACATAGATATATATTTCTATAATCATCTAATCACTTAGTAAAACCTTGAATAGGTATATATATATATATATTTAAAGGACTAAAGTAGGCATAAATCTATAGGATAAAGTATAATAAAAGTTCTATTTATCAAATAATAGATATGTGGAGCTTTCTTTACTAAGACTTTCAAGAACAACATAGGATATTTCCTTAATAGCTCAAATAAAGTATCATAGTCTCATACTACTTCATATAAAGCATAGAACTCACATATTAGTTAAAATAAAGCATAAGAATTCCATATTATTGCAAAAAGGGCACAATAATCACATAGTATTTCCAATAAAGTATAGTAAACACATAATACTCCAAATAAGCATATTAATCACATAATATCTTCGAGATCATGCTCAAAAGTCTATCCATCCTTCAACTTCATCCCAACAAGAGTTATAATATGAAAAACTAACCATAAAGCTTTAAAGTAACATGAATATGGAAAAAATAACTAAAATCCTCAACTTGGAGGCATGTTTGGCAAAAGCTCTCACTCTAGGCCATTCAAGCTTGATCTTTTACATTGCTTGGGCACAAGAGTATGGAAGCTTGCCTATTATTCACAAGAAAGAAGAAGAAAACCTCTACTTAAGGCATAAAGAAGTGTTCCTACCTTAGTTTCTTCAAAGAAGTGTAGTAGTTTGGAGAGTGTGTAGTGTTTGGAGGAAAAATGAAAGAGAGAGTGAGGGTGGCAGCAAGGGACATGGTTTTGGGGCTGTAAAATGGCTGAAAAATGAGGATTTTGATTGTGTAAGGTCTTGTGTATTGATCCTCCAAGTATTAGTGGCAAAGATCTACATATTATATTCATCTAAATACCTCTTCCATACATTTATGCATGGTTGTATATACATACAGCTCACTTTACTAACCACCATGTATATGTATGTGGGTATGTGTGTGTGTATATGTAGCTATGTATATCACCACTAATATATATTTATATATGTATATGAGGCTAGGTTTCAAGAGTGTACTAGTAGAGATATTTTGATAAAATATAGAATAAAATCAACTAAAATCAAACAAAACCTATAAAATCTGAAAACTCTTATTTATTAAGTTTTTTTATTGTTTATTTCTCAGAAAAACCGAAATTTGGGGTTGGAGAAGTGAAAAGACCAAAATACCCCTTGTTTTGCCCTTTTTTCGAAAATTGCCCAAAAATAGAAATAAAATTATAAAAATTGGAAAATTAATTTTTATAAGTCAAATAAAATCTAAAATATTTATTTATATTATTATTTTCATTTTTTTGATAATAATTAAGCATTTTAAAAATTAGATTTCAAATTAAGAACTTAAAGAGAATATTTTTCGAAAACTACTAAAAATTCTTCGAAAACTAGGTAAAAGTTGAAAATAATCTATCAAATAATTTCTGGAAGTTTAGAAGGATAAAATGCATTAAATTTTAAGAACATTTGGAATTTATAATATTTTCTAAAATTTGTGCAGTAAATGCTCATTTGTTCACAAATTAAAATCATATTTTTGAAGAATAATTTCTATAAAACAATAATTCACAAAATAGTTCTATATTAAAAAAATGATTCATCAAAATAATGGACACCCAATGTATAATATAAAATATTTAAATAAAGAATTTTACTGGGTCGTTACATCCTCCTCCCCTTAAAAAATTTCGTCCTCGAAATTCGTCTTATGCTTACTTGTATAACTGTGGGTACTACTCTTGTACTTCTCCCAATCGTTCCCAAGTGGTTTCTTCAATTCCATGATGTTTCCATAGCACTCGTACTAATGGACTTGTCTTGTTCCTTAAAGTGAATTTCTTAAATTCGATATTTTCAATAGGCTCTTCAACATAGGTTAAATTTGGGTCAATATCTAGGATGTCATGGTTTAGTGTATGTGAGGGATCTGAGTAATATTTCTTGGATATAGATACATAGAAGACATTATGTACCTCTTGTAGGTAGAAGGTAATGCCAACTTACACTACTACTTTTCCTATCATTTCCAATATTTCAAAAAACAATCATATATTGGACTAAGAGTTTCATTTGTTTCCCAAATCTTAAGACTCCTTTGTTCCTAATTCAAATTCCAAATCTTTCCGTCTCTTATTTGAGTAACTCTTTTAGCAAATCTTTCCGTACTAACTTTGGGCTTCACTTTTGCCACTTTATTCCAAAATACTATAGATCTCTTTCCTTGTGCATAAAGTGCTTTCAAAAGGATCATGCCAACTATAGGTTAATAGTTATTGTAATCGGCAAATTTTGGCTAGTGAGAGGTATCGATCTTAACTTCCTTCAAATTCGAAGTATATCTTCAAGGGTTTGTAGGATTCTTTCTAGTTGTCCACCAGTTTGGTGCTGAAGAAAAATGCTAACGTTTAACTTAGTGGTTCAAACATTTTGTAATTCTTGTCAAAATTTAGGGCAAACTGTGGGTTTCTATTCAAGGCTATACTAACCAAGACCCCAAGCGCCAAGAAGTCCAACAATGTCTTGTTCTAATATTCTGTCATTCTAAATCACACAATGAAGTGGAAGCTTTTCATAAGTCTATCTACAATTATCTATATTGCATTATTGCCTTGGTAGGTTCAAAGTAATCCTGTAACGAAATCTTTGGTGATAGGTTCAAGTTTTCTTTTTTTCTTTTCTCAAATATGAGTAAGGGTTGTGATAGTTCGGATGGATACAAAATCAGATCTAAGATGTATACGGCAGAGCGAAAACAAAAAATTTAATTAATAGGAACAGAAGATCGACAAGTGGAAGAAGTGACTCATAAATGTAGTAGGATTTGAAAATATTTGTCAACATTTTCATTTTAAATATCAGTTAGGAATATACAGGAAGAAGTTTACTAGAGATCAATGATAACTCATCAATTCTCAAGACTTGCTTCAACAATTTTTCATGTTTGAAGTTTAAAAGTGCGAATGGAATAAAAGACTATCAATGGATTATTATTGATACACATGAGAATGTATACAAGTTTGAATAACAACTTGGTCAATTTAAGTATCAAATAAGGAAAATAAGATTGGTGTAAATCGCAAATATTTCAAGCTTTTACTAATAGGTGAAATAATTGGGAAATTTTCTCTATCACAAACCTTGCATGAAAGAGATAAAAAAAGGATGTCAATGGAGAAAACTTTGAAAATTGCCTTAAAAGCAAAAAGAATAATTATGGAAACAAAAGACTTGTGATAACTCTATTTATAGAGTTATTTTGGAGCTTTATCATGTAAATGTCGGTCCAATTTAAGTTAAATTGCTAGCTTTTGGTTTAGATAAACTTAATTTATTTCACTTATTTCCCCTTTTCTTTTTGTAGAACAAATGTTGGAGGAAGTAAAGCAAAAAATACGAAAATTACATGGAAGAAGTGCAAATCAAAATTCCAAAGGCGTGGCTGCCTAGGCGGCTAACAACTCCCGCCTAGGCGGCATTAAAGTAAAGAAAAAGAATTTTTCCAGTGGCTTTGCCGCCTAGGCGGGAATAATTCCCGCCTAGGCGGGGATGCATATTTGGAAACCGGCAGATTTGGGGTTTTTCGCGATTTTTGGCTTAAAAAGGAGAGACCAGGGGCACAGAAAAGCGGCTGAGACATGGAGAAAAACCCTAGAGAGCAAAGAAGAGACTTGAGGAGTAGGAGGAGTCTTGAAGGAGAAGATTCGCGCCAACAACCGAGTTTTTCTTCCTTCAATCTCTTCTTGTTATTCATGTCTACTTTCTTTATTGTTTTTTCCATGGATTCTGTGTGTATGTCGAATTAAACTCTTTTCTAGGTCTTTAATGAAACCTTGTATGGATTTTTATTGAATCTCTATGAATCTCTATTAAGTACTTTGCATATCAATTGTTTTGTTTTGGTCTTAATGCGTTCTAGTGATTGGCCACCATTAGAATTGATTTGTTAACCTTGATTGAGCTCGAGAGAGGATTTCATAGTTTAGAACTGAACAAAACAACCTAAGTTTATATTCTTTGGGAATATAATTCGTAGGAAGGATGAGAGTACCAACTTACCTTGGGTAATCATTAGAAATTGATTCTTAATGCTATTATCTAGGTTCGATTCTCATAGAGATATAGAGAATTAATCTAGTTAATAAGGTTTATGCTATATCGAGAGAGTAGCTTAGATAAAATGGAATTTCGGATTATTGAGCATGCTTTGTTACTTTATAGAGAGGTTTAGGAGAATCGCTTAAAAGACATACAAGGGGAAGTTAAAGACCTAGGTTGTTTTCTCTTGGTATTGTCGAGTTTATTACTTTCATATCTTGTTTTACTTGTTTTCAATTTCACAAATATCTTTATTTTACTTTCAATTGCTCGAATTAAGAAGTCACAAATTGTGTGAAGAAGATTAGAAAATTGCTTAGGAATTAGTCCTCGTGGGATCGATATTTTTATTCTACTTATGCGATACGTACGCTTGCGTGTGCTCGTTACAAACGCAACAACTTGGTACTGGAGTCATTGTTTTAAAAGAAAGTTAAAGACAAAATTGGCATTTTCTTTCCTTTACATTACACAATGGATATTGGTTGTAAGAGATATCCCAAAGAAATATCGATATTGTGAATATATAGGGGTAAAAATAATATGTAATAAGCCAACTTATAGCTTTAGAAACAAATCACATAAAGAATATAGGTTTCAAGGTTCGTTTAAAAAGTACATCTCCTATGGAGATTATAAAAAGTTGCTTCCAAGTAAAATGAATTTTAGAGATCTTTTGAATAAGTAATGATGAGGTCCTATGAAAAGAATTAAGAAACATACTATCACAAAGGAATCATCATTTAACTATTGCATACTTCGCCTAAAATAGAAACCTATACTCAAAGTTCATTATTCCTAGTAGCTTTGTTATATATCTTTATTCTATTCCATAATTGCTCTTCTTCCCATGACTACTAAAATTCCCCCTCGCCTTCTCACCTAATTTCAAATCCAGTTTGGAACATACTAAAACTTCTTGTACTTAATCAAATAACTCACCAATGTTGGATAGCGGCTACTTCTAATTCATTCGATAAATATCAGGTTGAACCTCTAGTCTAGAAAACATGTAATGCATTTGGACCAATCAAAATTCTAGGTAAATGAAACAAGCTAAATGCGTACCTTCCACACTGTAGCTTTATTTAGTTACCTCGCACATCCATTCTTGCAGCTTTGATATATCCTCCATAGTTCCTTCCATTTGGGCTGCCCCTAGATTGCAGTCTCACAAAGTGTCTTAATTGTTCAATTGCTTCATTGTGCTTTTCTACTACCATAGTATAATTATGAATCCTATCTCAATTTTGAGCCTTAGACTACCACAAGCTTCCAAATCTTTCTTTTCTTAAGTTCAACAAAGTACATAACCTCTACCATTCCCAATTTTCAAGGTTCCTATTTCAGTACTAATTTTTACCAAAAGAAATGTTTTTGCAAAATATAATATAACCTAATATAAAATCCATTAGATGCACTAGAGGTCTTAGCAACTTTCACATATACCCGTGGTAACTCTCGAGTTGGTTCTTATAGGTTCAAGAGGTGAATTTCAGCACGTAGAACTTAAGTCACATAATTCCACAAGTAGTCATTTACGGCTATTACCCAAAAAACAAAATTCACCTTATACTTGAATTCGTCAAGTATTTTCCATTTAGGGAGCAAAGCATGCACTGGTCGGCCGCCTAGCCACGCCCGCTACCCCACGTGTCAAACACTACCCAAGAAAATTCATTCCTAATTAACCTTCTCAAATCAAGCCTATCTCCTTTCTATTCTGAAATCTTATGCCGAGGATCCTTACCCAGCATAGCTTAGGCGTAAACCCAAGCTCTGATGCCACCTATGACGACCCCTATACAAAGGAGTTTGATGATCAACACTTCTCTTTTGCCCTATACAAAGGAGTTTGATGAGCCACTTGACATGTTGGAAGTTGAAGAGAATGCCAAATAGGAGACCTATTTGGCTTCATTTCTTTTGTATTAGTTGTGCAACTTCATTCAACCTAGGGATGCAAACAAATCGAGCCTGACGAGCTGGCTCGACAAAGGTTTGAGCTTGAATTTGAATAATTCGAGCCGAGCTTGTTTAAGTTTTGAGCCAAACTCGAGCCAAATAATTTTTGTTCGTTGGCTCGCGAGCCTTTTCTTTTTTGATATTTATTTGTATTTTTATATAATTATATATATAATTAAAAATAATATATTGATTTTCGAACTCGAACTCGAACCTACAACTTGAACATAATAAAATAATTGATAATATTTGAACTTGAACTTGACCTCGGCCTTGAGCCTATAATTTATTCATAAATTCGAGCCCAACAAGCCGAGCCGAGCCGAGCTTGAACATGACTCGAGCCCGATCTCGAGCTTAAAAAAACCTAAGGCTTAGCTCGGCTTAGTTCATTTGCATCCCTAGTTCAACTATATCGGAAGATTGCTAGACTATGGGCTTCCATTTTCAAAGTTTCAAGCATGTTGGCTCTTGGGATTGTATTTCCTTAGCAATCAGGGCATTGCTTTTTTTTTTTTTTACCGAAGAAGTAGTAATTTTACTAATAATTCAAAAAGCGTACATCCATGATTCCATCATTTTCCATGACATCGTCAACATCCAATACTGCAAAGAAAATTAGGAATACTACTCCTTTACAAATATGAAAAAAACCAAGAATTCAAAAATAAGAATATCAAAAATAACTGATTGCCTTGATTGCCCAGAATTCAAAAGAAGGGTCATCATCATCGTACTGTGTTTCCCAGTCGTCACTTGACTCTGATTGTAGCTTAAGACTCTGACTCCGAAATTTGGCATCTCTACTCCATGACATCAGCTTGCGTTCGCCCGAGTGAGTTCGATTAAGTGGATATACCTTTTTCTTGGCACATTCCTCCAGCAAGTATTCATCCGAGTAAATGTCCTTTACATGACGAAAGTTCGGAGTGTGCGATGATGGCTCTACCAATGAGCTGGAATATCTGAAAGTATCGTGGAGGTCCTTATTGGTGGAACAAAGACCCAAAGGGGATGGCGTCGCGACTGGGGGTGTTGTGGAGTGTGATGACTCTGGAGGAGGGTTGATTGATGGAATCGGGGGGCATGCATATTTGCTGGGCTGTTCCATATTAGGTCCAAGAACAGCTCCAATCTGTGATTTAATTTTGGGCTGCCTAAAGTTATAAAACAGACACCTTAAATTATCCATCGACTCACCGGGAAAATGGAATTCCTCCTCAACCTCATAACTTGCCTCCTCTATATGCACCTTCTTGTTCCCATTGCATTCCTCTTTATTTTGACGTTCAGAAATTAAATGTACCTCCCCTGTAACATTTTCACTGTTGACCGAACAGCCCTTGGTAGATTTGCACTATAACAATCTTCCCCCTGCTTCTCTTCTGCCCCAAGCTGGTTTGTAAAATGAACAATAGCCCCTTGCACTTGTTTCCCTTGCCTTTCTTTCGAAAGTACAGCAACACCCCTTGGTTGGCTTCCCTTGTTATTTTTTGAAATTACAGCAGCATCCCTTGGGAGGTTTCCAATATTACAGACACCCCCCTGCCTCTCTTCTATCCCTTGTTGTATGGAGCCATCTCCCTTTACATGTGTCCGTTGGCTATCTTTCAAGATTATAGCAACATCCCTTGGGTTGTACCCTTTGCCATTAGCAACATCCCCTGGATATTTCTGAAAATTACAATCACCCCCCTGGGCAGAAAACTGTTGTTGCTGTACAACTGCTTTTTTGCGACGGTTTCTACCTCGTTTCTTTTGCGTTTGGTCCAGAAAACCAGATCTCTCAACAATCTCATCAACGACTGTCGTAATACCCGCTTCAAACTCTTTATTCGTGGCCTCAAGCTCGGTTGAACAGTCCGATAGAGCAGCAAATTTGTTACCCAAAACAAAACCATGATCCCTATCTCCATCAATCAACGTTGTCTCACCCATATTATCCAAACTACAAACATTTTGCCTAGTCTCCTCCCCATTAGGCAAAACATCATCAGCAACGTTATCCACAACATTATTAACAACATTAGGCCTAGTCTTCTCCCCATTAGGCAACACGCTAACATTATTATATTTATTATCCACACCATCAGCATTCACAATAGTTCCACTACCTTGAATTTGAGCTTGGTTTTGCAAGTTCTTGCTAATACGGTCCTTGCGCGATGGCCGCGGATTATCCCCTTTAATGTAACAAGATTCGGGATGATGGCCAAGATGAGAGCACTTCCCACAATAATCCGGAATATGCTCATAAATGATCTCTTGAAGAAAGGGTTTACTTTCTCGGCCCGTCCAAATTTTAGAAACGCGGGGCTTCAACAAGTCAATCTCTATACACAACCGTGCCTCCCTCGGTCGAAACCCTCTTTCGGTATGATCATCGAGTCGGATTGGAGTTTCGATTTCTTTAGCCATGTCAAGTAAAATGTTTTCCTTAAATAAATGATATGGCAGGCCAGGTAATCTGATCCAAACGGGCACAATCGAGCTCTCAACTTCGGGCGAAAAATCCGGTGACCATTTGAACATCCTCACATGGAAGCCAGTAAAAAGTATTTCCTTCCTCAGCCAAAGCCTCACAAAATCATTACCATTAGTGAGCTGAATAAGAAGGTGCCGAGAATCGAGGAAGCCAAATCGAAACCTCCCCGCAAGACGAAACGAAGAGAACCCCAATTGAATTTGTTGTAAACTCGGCACCCCGAAGGAGAATTTCCCCACCAAAGCCAGTGGGAACGTGTTGGCCAGTTTATCATATGCCTCATCAGAAAAAAGAACCGCAAGAATATCATCAATATAAGTGTGATTACCCAACATGGCAGCATTTGTCACTACATCGGGAGAAGGCACCGATTGGTGCAACTAGATTGGGCGCTACTTCCAAACCCACTTTCCTTCTGACCATAAGCCAGACGGTACTTGAATGGTTATATATGCAAGTGAAAATATGGCTAAGTATTTTTGATCTTATTAAAGTGCGCAAACTATTTCACAGTATCACTCCTTCGAGGCGCTTGAAGTTGCGGACCTACAGTCCAAATCAGATTCTGGTGATGGATGACTCTAATACGTACAAAGACCTCTTCGTGGCCTTGAAGTCTAGCTATCTGATGTTTCAAAGCAGAATCAAGCACATCGTTGAAGCTTATGGTCCTTACAGATTGAGCCGACAATAGGGCTTTTGCCAGGATATCCCCGACCATTTAAAGGGAGAGATCCTAACTTTGTGAGCTGACTGAATTAGTTCGAGTTTGGAAATCTCACACTTTGTTTGACACATCTTTGAAGCTTATTATGTCGAGTAGCATCTCTATGTCGTCATTGCTCACAAAGGGCTGATGATTGGTGGACCAAATATTGAAAAACTTACTCGGGAAAGAACACAAAATTGTGCTCAAACTTAACCAGCATCAAGATGTGCCGATGAAGGGTTCCATAGATAGTCAAGCTCTTGTAAAGCCACAACATCCATATGCCAAGAAGAATGATGCTAGCATTTCAGTAAAAGGCGACATAGCTTATTGGCGAGTTCCACCACAAGCATGCATCCATAGTTCTTCTAAGTGAAGAAAATGAAACATCTCCGCTCTTTTCCATCTTGAATGATGGATCCAACAATCATCTCCAGACTGACAAAGGACCCAAGGTTTTTGAATTAGAAACTATTAGTGTCAATTCAACATTTTTCGCAAACATTCCAAGTTCTTCACTACCTTCAGAGGAACTAAATCAATATGTAAATTTGTTAACATATCATTTTTTGTGTCCTTACTTTCATCATATTGACTCTTTCCTTCTTTTGTCTTCAGCTTGCAAGTGTTGAAAAGGATGTTCATGTACTTTCAAAATACAGCATAGGTTCGGTGAATGGTCCTAATCCATTCACCTTGATCAAAGTAGAAAACACTTCCCATTCTTTTGGTAAATATTCACAACTTTACTTTGAGAATGAGAATCATGAATTTGAGGATTTTAGCAAATAGCTTGAATTAACATTGCCCATTGCTACATAGGGGAACTCGTCTACTAAAGAGAATGTGCCTAAGAAATCTAAAAAGACTTTTGAGACCCCATCTTGGCTAACTCCTCCAGCTGAGGTATTTGAGTTCTACCCTTAAATTATAAATATTGAAGCTAAGAAAGTCTTACTTAAATTTTATTGGGAGCAGATATGCCAAAAAATTACAAAAACTCCATTTGAGCAACTTGCAATAATTAATGATATCATTAAAGAGATAAAGTTGAAACCTATATTCGAGAGTGCTTCTAACTATGTGAAAGCAAAGTTGGATTCCACCCAAAGAGAAACACAAGAGATGCATGAACAACCCCTATTGCTCACTTAATAGGACCTCTCTAAAGCTAAAATATAGGAGGGTGAGAAAGTCAAGGAAGAAGATCACTTGAATGCTAAGATCCTCCAAATTATTGCATCGTGAGAAGGGTTGAAGAAATAGTTGGTTGAACTGCAGACCAAGGAAGAGCGTACCAATTCATCACTTCACCAAGTTGAAGACAATTAGTCTACAATTCATCACTCCACCAAGTTGAAGACAATTAGTCTACAATTCATCAAGTTGTGGAAGCTAAAAGAGAGAAGGTCACTCAACTGGAAAACACTTCATAGCTGACTGAGAAAGAGATTGAGGCTTTAAGGAAGATGGAGGTGCTTCTTGAGGAATCTCAACAAGACTTAGCAACTTTTGATTTGTTTGCTTGAATTTTCACTTTAATGTCATTATTTCTTTTATTGCTATTTTTTCACTATATAAAAGGACAACCATTTATGCAATAACATTGTTCTCTTTTATATGTCTATTGCATAGAAATGCTCCACATGCTTTCCTCTGTTCTATCGCATTCGATCACCATCTTTTTTTGTAATCATTAGTGACTACACTTGGTTATCTCCCACAAACAAGTAGTTTAAGTTTCTTAAGCTCACTTAACGGTACAAACAAAATTGGTTGACTTTGACCAAACCAAACTTTTTTAAAGATATGACTGAACTTGAAAATAAAATTCAAACTGCATACGTACGCCAATAGAGGAATCAAGTCATTACGTAGTTTAAAAGAATTACATTTATTTGTAGGGGGTCGTACAGAGTTTACACTTATGTGGGCTAGGAGTATCCATAGTTTAGCCACCCTAGACTAGGTGGAGTATATTAGTAGTTTAACCACATACATTACCATTAGTAGACAGTGTACGTAGTTTATACTGATAAGGGTTAGGAGTGAGATGCAATTTAGGCTAGAATGAGGTGAACGGAGGCAAATCTCACCATAGGGGAGAATGTCTCTTCATAGTCTATACCTTCCTTTTGGGTATAACCTTTCGCCACAAGTCGAGCTTTATATTTGTTGATCGGACCATTTACCTTCCACTCACCCTTCAGAAACCATTTGTTCCCAATGTTGTTGCACCCCGGTGGAAGATCAACTAGCTCCCAAACATGGTTCTTAGCCATCGAGCTCATCTCTTCTTCCACAGTAGTCATCCACTTATTTGCATATGTAAAATTTACAACTTCTTTATAAGTAGCTAGCTCATTAGTGCCCACTAAAGCGAATATGAAAGATTCCCCCTCAATTTCATAACGTCGTCGGGGTATTATTCCACATTTGCTTCTGCACATTTGTGGATCACTTGAGTCTTCTTCAAGTGGGACACTCTCATTGTTTTTAGGGTCGCTTCCACTATCCCAATCAATAGTTGAACATGGTTCAAGGTTAGTTGTGCCTCCTTGAGAATCTTGTAACTAGTACAGTTAAAGATTCCCTTTTACTTCTCTAATAATTGGGAGATCCTCCTTGGGGAAATCGACATCATAAGACTCAATTTTAGTCATCCTTCCATCATGATGTTCATCATACTTCACATATCCCTTTGACTACTCACAATATCTTATAAAGATATGTTTGTTTGCTATGGGGCCAAGTTTTCATGCTTATAGGGAGTACTATGAACAAACCCTGCTAACCCCCAATGGCACAAGCCTTCTAAATTAGGCTTTCACCAATGCCAAAGTTCATAGGGAGTCATCGAGATGGATTTAGAGGGAACACGGTTCAAGATCTAGGTAGTAGTCAAAATTGTGTCTCTCCAAAATGATATGGGAATATTTGCTTGCCTCATCATAGATCTAGCCATATTCAAAGGTATTTGATTCCTTCTCTTTGTAGCACCATTTTTTTGCAGGGTGTAGGTAATTGATAATTCCCTGATGATTCTTATCTTCCATCTCTTTGATTCTCAACTGATTATTGTGTCATCATAGATCCAGGTATTCTTGCCCTCTGTCATTACGTAGGATTTTTATTTTTCCATTTCTTTGATTCTGAACTTTTGCTAAGAATGGTTTAAGTGTCCCAAAAGACCTTCTGGAACTAGTCTAGTCATTCTTTCTTGTCTTAAGTGTTAGAACATCGCACGCCATCTAACAAAATCATCGATATATATAGAAAACCGAATATATATATATATAATTATAGTTAAATTTACCCATTTTATGCCACTTTCACAAAATTAGTGGTAATGAAGATGAATACTTGGAGCTTTAATTTCTTAGTATTTGTATAGGAGAGGTGTGTATAAATCTTTTACCACTAAAATATAGTTTTGTATTTAACCATCTCTTCCACACGCACGCACACACACACACACATATATATATATATATAGTCTTTCACACATACACACATATATATACATTTATACTAATTATATATATATATATATATCTACATATGCACACACATGTCCATATATATATACTTGGTGATATATATATATATATATATACGTATACACACACATGTCCACATACATATATATATATATATATACTAGGTAATTTTTGTAGTAATATGTAAACATATATATCCATATAGAATGTATGGTATATGTATTCGTATAATTATAATATTTAGATATTTTCTTTTATTCCATCCTCTTAAGTTTATAAATAAGACCACACACACATACACTTCCCCTTTTACCCCCCTAAAAATCGTCCCTTGCACACACACACACACACACACTCTTATTCTTCTTCCAAAAGCACTACACATTTTACCTTTTCTCTACACTATTTTGCAAGAATTCAAGATAGGAACTTTCTTCGTGCACTTAAGTAGAGGTTCTTTCTTCTTTCTTGAGTAGGGTACTCCGACTAGGCAAGCTTCCATACTCTTGTGCCCAAGCTATGTAAAAGAATCAAGCTTGAATGGCCTTGCGTGATAGCTTTTGCCAAACATGCTTCCAAGTTGAGGATTTTTAGTTATTTTTGCTCCTATCATGCTATTTCTTTCCAGTTTCATGGTTAATCTTATATGTTATGATTCTTGTTGGCAAGTAGCTTCATTTATGTTGGAATAGACGTTAGATTGCTTAGATTTAACATTCCATGATCATCTATGTGATAGCTTAATATTTTCATTATGTTTGGAAGGAAGTTGAGTAGTAGTAAAATTTGTTAATATGTTTTGACCATGTTTCTATGGAGTTTTATGGTTGTGTGGTGATATATGCTTTATTTGAAGAATTATGTGACTATTCTATGCCTAGGGAGACTTGATAGTTGATTATGGTGTTTAAATTCATATAACTTGGAACTAGTAATTTTATCTTACTTGAAGATAAATATGTTGTTTGTCTTTGGAAAGATTTAGTAAAGAAAGCTTCACACCCCTAACTACTATTTTGATAAGTAAAACTTTTACTATAGATTTATACTATAGATTTATGCTTAGTTTAGTAACTTAAAATCTAATTTTCAAGAAAGAAGTTTCATAAAATATACTTAGTTCGTAGACGTAAAGGATTTTGTCAACTCATGACTTTAAACGTGGTATTTTTTCAATTGTAACTAATTATGGAAGTATATTTTTTAGAGATTTATTTGAATAAGTATATGCTTATATTTTTATTTAGCTAAAAATGTTTAAACTCATTATGAAGTTCATCAATCCTACTAAAATTACTTTCTTACAAAAGTAGTACTTTTGGTACGAAGAGTTGTGAATGTTGAGAGTATCCTAATTTATAAAATTTCTAAGTTCACTACTAAAATGTGTTAAGGATCGTTTTCTAAGTATACTTTTATTACAATATATATATATATATACATATTTTAACATTTTTTTTTATGTAAGTATACTTAATAAAGAGATATAAAATCTTTCATTACTAATAGTGGAGCTTACTTTACTTAAACATTAGAAACTATCATTTTTTTAAAAAGAGCTTGGTAAAAGTTTCTTAACTATATCTCTATAGGAGAATTTTATCTTACGTGTAACAACTTTAATACTTAATAAAGACTTATAAATATGGGAGTAAACTTCCATGATTATGTGATTGCGTGAATATTATTTGACTGGGCCTAAATATGGCGGGGTGGTCAGAAGTGTGTTTTGCCAGGACATACTATTGAGTAGCCGGTTATAAGAGTCAACACTCCTTCCATCTCCTATTCCCCCCTTGGGTAGACGGAGTGATCTACTCGAGAGAGAGGGTCGTAGGAAAATATTTGGCGTATGCCCGGGGTACGACCACCGGAGAATAAGGCAAACGGGAGAAATGCGCTGGTTGTATATATCAGCTTGGGTAGTTATAAGGGTCAATGTCAAGTGACAACAAAGGTAGAAAGCGCAAAAATATGTGTTATATGTGTAACTAATGTGCAATTGCCACCTGTGCACCTTAAGTATATAAAGAAATGTTTCTACTCAACATATGCTAATTCCGTGTTCCATGATGATTTAGATGCTACCGAAGATAGCATTAATGATGTAGAAGAGAGCATTTTGAAGCTTTTTCTTAAGAAGAAAGATGTAGGATTCAATTGCATACTTGTACTTGCTCCTGTACTTAGAGTTTTGCATTTGATATGTAGTTTACGCTTTAGAAATTGTCATCTCAATAGACTACTTTTGGGATGTATCATCACAACTATGTAGGCTAGTGTGTTTTGCAATAATGATGCATGCATGTATGTAATCAATAATAATAGTAATAATAATATGGGGTTACCGGGGTCGTCACATAAAGGAAGCATAATCCTTAGATAGTTCTAACCTAAAATATCTATTATTTAAAAAACCTAAGCCATAAAGGTCTTCACTATAAAAATTGGATAATGTGGTTTGCTCAAAAACAAAATCAAAGCCTTGTCCTAATAGCGTATTAACAGAAAGTAGATTTATCGAATGCCAGGTACATATTGCACATCAATAAGAAGTAGCTCACATCCTGTGCCAAGCTTTAATTGGTAAGAGCCAATTCCAAGGACTTCTTCTCGTGTGTATTCCCCCTAGCAATGTGGTGGCTGAATGCGAGCACTCGACGATAATCTACAAATCTAGCTCTATCACTTGTCACGTGTTTTGTTGTGTGGTGTCTAAAATCTAACCAATGAGAGAATTAGCAACAAGAACATGTAAGCAAACAGAAGTACTAGCTGAGTTAAGATTAGGTCTTACATTTTTCAGCTCAGTGCAATCATGAGCAATTTGACCAAGTTTCTTGTAGTTAAAGCTCTTAACTTTGCTTGCATTTTTCTTTCCACCTCTTTTACCTTAGCAACATTTCATAGCCTTGTTATCTTTTAAGGACAAGTTTTGGGCATTGCTTTGTCCTGCACCTTTTTTCCTATTCCAATGCCTGCCCCTCTGAGACCTTCGCTTAGTAGCATGTGCAACTAAAGTAACTGCTTGTGTGCGTTCAGACTCTCTACGATTAGCCTCCAATTTTAGATGATTGGTGATACTATCAAACATCTTAATTTGCTCATTATGGGTGAGCACAAACTTCACATGTCCCTAAGTCTGCTCACGTAGCGACCCAAGGGCCACCAGAACTTGTTGTTAATTGGTAAGCTCTCAGCCCACATTTTGAAGCTCTCGAATCATGTCCTTCATCACATTAAGGTATTAGGTCATCAAGTGCTTCGGGTCAAGTACGTAGGGATTCAATTTGAGGGTGAGAGCCCTTAGCCTTGTAGACGAAGTTCTATAGTACGTGACCTTCAGTACTTCCCACAACTGTTTAGTCGTTGGTTACTTTTAATATTCTTGGATCAGATTTTCGTCCATGCAGCTTACCATAGTATAGCACACTTATATCTTGATCATCCAACTTTTTATACGCATCAATTTCGCGATGAAATTGCATAGCGGTTCCATTTTCTGGCTCTATTAGTACAGGCATTGAAGTGGTGATGTGGTTAAGTATATTTTTTTCTTTGTGGAGTAGAAATTGAACTTTTGTATGCCACATAGCATAGTTTTGGCCATCTAATTTGCCACTACCATGGTGGTCAGAAGCAGAAGTTTGTGTCTCCACTATTGTATTATATGTGCAAGTGTGTTAGGTACTTGCCTAATATTTTATTTAAATCCAAGTAAAAATTTATTATTTTCTTTAATTTATCGAGATCGAAAACTTGCCGTCAAAACTAATAATCATCTACTGCGGAATTAGAGATCTTAATAAAAATTACCAATTCGTAAATAAAATAACGATATGTACATATGCATAATCATAATTAGAAAAATTGCACAATTGGTGGATCGTGCCCAAATAATTATTGATCTATGGTACTAATTAACAAAATTATATCACAAAATACATGGTCTTCAAACAATGGCCCAACAAATACATCACTAGTAAACTGATTTACATGGACTGATATCCTACAACATCAATCAACTCAAATAAATAATAAGGGGATACTGCTTTACCACCATCTCCATAAATTATTTTTCTACATATCATAATGACATAAGTACAAAAAAAAACACTCATACACAACCCAAAAAAATTCATATTGCACTCACTTAATCGCACACAACATGCAATAGCTTGTATTATATCACACCGAGCATTTTATATATATAATTAATTGATTGCAGAAAAATATATAATCCAAAAAAAGATAAACAAGATCAAATAAATTCAGTAGCTTAGTGTTAGAGTAGTGTTTTCTCACACCGAGCACTTGGGTTTGACACACAGTTAATGCACCACACGTGCTGCCCGTGTGCATTAGTTTGGCAATCTACCCTAACCGACCGTTTTTCTTTTCACTTTTTTTAAAAAAAATAGCACCACATGTCGTGCTTCAATTGGTCGTGCTATATAGCCTGCTACTGTTTCCAAAAAACCTTTTTTTCCCTACAATCTTTGAAAAATCATACCTTTTAAGCCGCCTGTCCATTTTTGAAGCGTAATATATCGATTTAATTATCTCTCCAAGAACTATGAAATGATACTAAAATTCTGCATAAAAAATGGACTAACAAAAATGATTATATCACATTGGTGAAGCGAATTTATTAAAATAAATGTGCTTTATGTCAATTTGATTTAACATCATCATAAATTGCATATAGTCCACATAAAATATGCTATTCATGCAATTGATATCAGAATAGTATTTCATGCTAGCATATATCATCCATTAAGGAAACACATAATCATGCTTGCAAAAATGATGAGATCAAGCCCAAATGGCTCTGATACCACTATTGAAAATAGTTGCATCAAAAAGGTTTGGTCAATTGGCTTTTCTAAGTGGAAGCTCCAATGATCAACACTGCATCAACTTCTTGATCTACAAGCCATTGCAATGCAGGAATAGGATTCTTTCCTTCGCCTCGATGAATTGCTACTAGAGCAATCCACGTCTGCTACACCTATTAAACCCTTGAAATTTTGATGTTGATTTTCCAAAAGCATAACGAAGAGAGACTATTTTCTATAAAAGAGAGAGAGAGAGAGAGAGAGCATGGAGAAAGATAATTGTGTGAAATTCGAATGAATAATTCCATGGGAAAAGCCCCTATTTATAGTCATCCCTAAGTAATAGAGTCTTGTTCCACATAGGAATTCAACTCCTACTCAACTTAGAGTTATGTCAATCCATATTGATTTGATCGCATCGATAGTGTCAATCCATAACAAATATAGACGCACATAAAAAATTGGTGATTATCAATTCGAACTAATCGGTTACAAATGTAATAAAATTGTGTCTTTATGCGAAGGTTTATTGATTACAAATCGCATAGTTAAGATCGTAGGCCTTGAATTTAAGCATGAGCCTGATTATTTTGTTGCCCAGGAGGGTGCATTCCTACTCTGGAAAAATATCTTGGCCTTTTTAGGACGACTCTAGTCTTTTTATTTTTCTATTCAATGTTGGAGCCTTGTGAATTCAGGTCGAAGCCTTGTCTCATTGCCTAGGATGGTGCTTTCCTATTCTGGAAGACCTCTTTGTTGAGTTAGAACAACTCTGATCCTTTTATTTTTCTTTTCAAGGCTAGAGCCTTGCCAATTCAGGCCGGAGCCTTATTTCATTGTTCACGAGGGCACGTTCCTACTCTGGGAAGTCTTATTGGTTCAAACAAGATGGCTCTTACCCTTTTTGATTCCCATTCCAAGGTGGAGCCTTATATCCACTTTCAAGAGGGTAACTTCCTACTCCAAGAATACCTCTTTGTTGATTCAGAACGATTCATGTCCTACTCGATTTTTAGGGTCGAAGCCCGATTCAATTGCTAGGTAGGTACATTCCTATTAGGGATACAAATGAATCGAGCCCGCACACGACCCAGACCAACCGACTCGACAAAGGTTTGAGCTCGAATTTGAATAATTCGAGCCGAGCTCATATAAGTTTCGAGTCGAACTCGAGCTAATTAATTCTTGTTTATAGGCTCACGAGCTTTTCATTTTTTAATATTTATTTTTATTTTTATATAATTATAAATAATATACTTATTTTTGAACTCAAGCCTACAACTCGAATATAATAAAATAATTGAAAATATTTGAAGTTGAGTTGTAGCTTGATCTTGAGCCTATAATTTATTCATGAATTCAAGCCAAAATGAGCTGAACCAAGCTCAAGCATACTCGAGCCTGTTTGTTTGCATAACCTATTCAAGGAAAACCCATTCCACTCGATCGTACACTTTGCTCATGTCTAACTTGAGCACTAGAAAGTCCTCCCTCCCCTTTAAATAGGTCTTCATCAAGGGAAAGATCTCAAAGCTTCTATCGCAATGTCCGTTATCAAGCATCTAGGCACAAAAGCCGATTGGGTACTATGAATAAGTTCTGAAAGTAACCGTTTGAGTAGATTGGCAAGGGCTTTTGAAATTATTTTATACAATACGTTACATAGGCTGATTGATTGGAGCTCTTTCATTGAAGTAGGCTTTTGGATCATCGGTATCAAGGTAAAGTAAGTGTGGTTACAACTGGCAAGCATCTCCCCTATGTTAAGAAAACCCAAGACGAACTCACTAACTCCGTCACCCATGATGTGCCAGTATTTCTGATAGACACGGGCTGACCTGCCATCCAAACCAAGAGATTTTGACGGGTGCATTTTCTTGAGAGCACGTACAAATTTCTCCTTTGTAAAAGGTTCATTAAGGAGCGAAGCTGATTCGGGGGAGACTACCAGTCAATAGCATCCAAAACCATTGGGTGAGAGCTGCAGAACACAGTCGAGAAATACTCTTGAGCCAAATTGTCAATGGCTACATTCCCTTCATGCCAGTTACCTACTTTATCCTGGACCCGGTCAATTGTGTTTTGCCTTTTTCCCTCGGATGCCTTCATGTGGAAGAATTTTGTGTTGCGGTCGCCTTCCACCATCTAAACAGTGTGTTTCGGGATCATTGCCGCCACAGTGTGTTTCGGTCGTCAAAATTTTCGGCGGAATTTTCGCCGAAAGCCCGCCGAAAATAATTATTATTTATTTTTTTTAATCTCTAAATATTTCTGCCGAAAATTCCGCCGAAAATCCGCCGAAAACTAAATACCGACGAAGGATTTTTCAGCAGACGCAGCCCGCAGAAAATTTTATTTTTCGCCGAAAATCTGGCCAAAAAAATAGTATTTTCTTGTAGTGTTTCTCATCCCACCAGCAACATCATCACAAGTAACAGCCTATCTTAATTCAAATCACCAACCCCTTGTCATGAGTCACTCTACTATAACACTCTTTTTAGCTCTACAGAACATCTTCAAGACTATACCCTAACATCACATTTACTTTTATGGTTAAAATTTGTGTGATTTGTTTATTGATGGATTAATTGAATATTCAAGAATAAAATTCACAACCAAACCCTCAATTCTCACTTATTTCACTCAATCTTTTTAATAAACAGTGGATTTGACATTTCATTCTAATATGGTTTACTGACATATTTAACGGGTGGACAAAGAAGAAATATGTAATTTAGTACTTAAATTTCAATAATATAAAATTATAAAATATTAACTAAATTTAATAAAATAAAAATTATACAAAGTCACGTAATTAAGAAATAAATAAATAAAAAAGAAAGTAGAAAAACACTGCAAGTAAGCGAAATAGAGAGGATGGAGACAAATGAGTAATTCAAAAGGCCACATACATGGGAATAATTATTAGGTGGGCCTCCAAGAAAAAAATATCTATCAATGGAATTAAATTTAGGATTTAGTTAAAAGAAAATAAATGTTGCATTAGGAGAGTTACGGGCGTGAAAAAAAAAATTGTTGATTTGATCCCTTTTTTGGCAACCAAAGCATAATTATAGTAATTGGAACGCACTGGGAAATTATAGTATGATAGAAGTACGAAAAAATTAAAAATAAATAAATAAAAGGATTAGGTGGAACGCGCTGGGGAATTGGACATGGAACCCACTACTGAGGGTATGGTGGGCCATTAGGACATCAAGTTTGTGTTGCTCAGTGGTCTATCTGGAATACACATGCCTAGGTTTGGTTTTTGCCTAAGAAAATATAAAAATAAAGGAATATCACTCGTACGTCTTAAAAATAAATAATAAAATTATTCGATACACGAATTCAAATTGATTTTTAAAAGTTCATTGGAGCTTAGTTCATTAAATATAATAGATTAAGTTTCAATACATTATTGGTGTGATAAGACTTGAAATTCAAATTGGACCGAATTCGAATGAATTTTAATATAGTTAAAATTTGTCAAAGCTCAACTTATTGAATCATTAAATCAAATCCTAATAACAAGATTTAAGAGTGTATAACGGATTCATACCAAGCTTAAAAATATTACTAGTATGGTTTAAGAGTGAGGCGGTGCATTGGAAGTGTGTGCTACTAATTACCAAAGGCTATTCGCAATAATGCTATAATCATCAAAGAAATGTGTGAAGTGCACAATTTCTAATTGTCAAGGCAAATTCTATGTGATTGCAGTATTTCATGGATTATGAGATTTTGTAATTCCTCTAATGCGTATTTGATTGGGATTGGATTGTTTTATGAGCTGACATGGCTCGTAATTCAAGCTAGAGTCGAAATACGCAAAAGTAATGTATTAAGTAATTCTCACAAGGTGTGCTTATTGTGGATTTCATTTTGACTTTACAAAATTGGCCTACGAATTTATTAAAATGCCCCCAAAAGTTGATGTGAAATTTCTCCTTTTTGCACACTTTTTCAGGGGGTAAGTTGATAAAATCTCCTATCATAAAAATTCCACCCAAACTAATTAATAAATATTGTATTAATACATTATTCCTTAAATTCTAATAATTCCAAATTGAATGAGCTTATAAAATCCCACACCTGTGGGATCCACTCTTTTAAGGAATTTAGGGTGCATATGGATATAATTCCCTATCAAATATATATGCATTTTCAATTAATATATACAATTGGGTTAAATAGTTAAGCACTCCAATCAATGTTTAGGCTGTTTTATATTTAGTATCAAAACTTTGTGAATATGCAACTGTGAAACTCAATGTTTATAAATTACGCTCTAGTGGTGCTTTCGATAGTCTTTTAGAATATTCTATTGATTATGTAAAGTTAATTGCATTTGACCCCTTTATATAATTGCAAATTAATTATTTTATGGAGATTTTATGTTAAGTTTGATTATAAAAGAAGGTCAAATGCAAGTAACTATACATTTTCAATGAATTATTCATAAAGATTCCATCAAGTACCATCATATCACAATGTTGGGTTCAATATCAAAATGCAAAAGACCACAAAAATTTGGATGTTTAAAGTATTTAACCTATAAAATTTCATGCACTTATTAAATATTGCAACATTCCATTTTTGTTAACTTTTAATAAAATAATGGTCAAATTCTAAAAAACTGCCCAAGACGTACATCAGTAATCAGTGGAATAGGATAATGAACAGAGGTAGAAGACAACACGTGTTGAATTGCAGCATTTGGGAAGAGGAGAATCCATTCAGTGATTGCAATTCCTCTATCAAGGCTCATTCTGATACCCAATGAAACTTAAATTGCATAGCCCTGGAGAGTTGAGAATGTCTAGCATGGAAGATTTCCCTCTCTTTTAGAAGAACATTAAAATATCCCATGACTATTAAGACTCATTATGATATGAGTCATATGACTCGATTAGTCCCAAAAAGTGGATTTAAAGGATGGGACACATGGTTCGTGCACACTAGTAAATTGCCGCAATTGGGAGTCCATACAACACGAGATTAACGTGTTAATAAACCAACTATTCAAAACAAATATATATATATATATATATATATTTATAGAAAGGGCATTGGATACTCACAAGTCCAACGGGTGAATAAACTCAGAGTGAGAGAGATTAGTGAACGGAGAATTTTAGCAATTTTATAAAAGACATAATTTCAATTTAGCATAAAAATAGAATATCAAGCTTATGTTTGTGGTAGTTTAAAGAAATCACCTTCATGAATCACTCCTCTAGCCCTTCACAATAGACTCTCTCCCTCTCATCCCATTGCCGTCACCTCCTTCCCCGGTAACGACGCTAAAATTTGATGGTTGTTGAATCCCCCAAAAATAAATCCTACTCTTCTAACTACAAAATTAACTCGTAGATAGGGTGAGAAGGGTTAATCCCTACAGGGAATAAATACTGATAAATTCCAAGATAACCAAGTAAAATAAAGGGGGGTTTTGAATAACAAGTCAATAAAATAAAAGCAAGACACAAATTAAAAAACAAGAATATATGAATGAAGACTCAGTCAAGTGTAATTCTTTGCACAACGTTTTCCTAGATTGATCAATGATTCAAATATATCTTTTAACTAATGCAATAAATTGGTTATAGCCTTCAAAGAACTCGTCCAACCTAATCTTTCCTTAATAATAGACTAGACACGCGAATGCGATGAATAATCCCTAATTAACGAATAACCCTAGTCAAACAATAGGATTTAATCTGTTAACAGCATTAAAAACTAGAACGACCCAATCTTAGCCAACAAATCTACGAACATGGTTGTTTGAAACTAGATTGTGTATTTTCCGTAGTATAACGAATTATACTACTTTCCACTTGTGTTGATTCAATCAAATAATTATGGATTTGATCTTACCAACTAGAACTATGAAAGTAAATTAACTGAACAACCAGTCGAAATTGCACAACTATCAAAACAACAATAAGAGATGGAGTTTTCCCAAAAAGCATAGGAAAATACACAAATACTGTATAAAATTAAAAGATTAAGCAAACCGATTAGATCTCACAATCCTTGAAGAAAATGTTGGCTTGAATTATTCCTTGACTGAATAAAGAAATTTAGCCACGCATGACCATAATCACAACTTCAAAATAAAATATCAAAGTTGAAAATTTTAAAGAGAAAACTAAAGAACTAGAATTCAAGATATTTAAACAATAATCTACAATTGTGTATATATAGGGCTTTAACCCTTGATCAAATTCCTAATAGGATGATGATTCTATGGAAGCCTGAAGAATCTTAGGCAAGTAGGGGATTTGTTTCCAAGTCGAACTCTTGCTAATAACAAGGTTTTGTTCTTCCATTCCCGCGTAGGAAATTCAGCCCATAGGGCGTGATCATGCCTTGAGTCACAAGTATGATTATTTATATGTTTAGCCCTCCAACTTCCTTGTATGTTATCCCTCTGTAACTTTTTACCAACTTTAGGCCCTTTTTTAGCTCCTTTTCATCAATTTTAACCTAAGGCAAATAAAAATTAAATTTGCTGAAATTCTAATCAAATTGAGACTCAAAATTAACTAAATCAAGTGCAATTGTTGACTAAAACTAGGTAAAAATAATATACTATCAAATTCCTCCACATTTAGTCCATGCTTGTCCTCAAGCATGCAATAAATCCAAGTTATCAAATTTTCTAAGAAAAGCAAATTCTTAAGGCAATGTCAAATTAACAAAGTCAAAAAGCAAATGTAGGCACACTTAAAAAGAGAACAACATTTAAGGTACAACCACAAAAATCTCCACACTTAGGCATTGGTTCAAACAAAGGTCTTTTAGGCACATAATATGATAGGATTAACACTTTTTACCCCGATCCTTAACAAACAAGTTTGGTTTGCAAATCCACTCAAAGGAGAAAATCACCGTAGTCACACAAGACATCACTACGTGTGGACAAGCGTGGACTAAGTGTGGGGGAGATTATAAATTTGATTCTGTTTGGAACTAATTATATGAGATTATTTTAGGGGTTTATGGGTTGAATTATATGTGTATCCCATCTATAATTTTTTTTGGTAGGTTTTTTGTTTTTTTGTTTTTGGCCATTTATAAGGCATAGGCTCGGTTTCTTATCCATCAACTTATGGGATAGCTCATCCCACGATGGGGGTGGGATGTCTAATCCACTTTATTTAGATTGAGTTGATAAAAGCTATAATTTGTTGTATTATCCTAAAATATATATGACAGGGCTTAAATTAAAAGGCTTCTCGTAATTTGTTTCATACCCATATGTGAAAAAAGAATACTACCAAACATAGTTTGAAGAATATCCCGTGCAACAATACTTGCTATCAAATATGATGAGTCAGGTGCCACCTCACTACGCTACGCCAGTACAAGCCCCCAATTTGCCTAAGTGAGGAGTTGTGGCTCTCGATACGATGACGGACCTCAAAACTGCTCATAAGCTGATCCCCCTCTCGACAGCCCCTCAAGGGATGAATATGCTATCCCGGGGATCCTCGAGCTGGAGTTGCGGCCCTCGAGCGCGCCCCTATCGAGGGCGAGATCCAACACTTAGCCGTTGTAGGGTTTTGGCATCCAACAGGGGATCAGTCCAGCTGGCGACCCACTGACAGATGCAGGCCGCTGCCACCTAACGCGCCCCAGTGGCACATGGGTCCCATCCCATCAGTCTCCAGCACATAAATGCCAAGTTATAAATACAATCCTGGTCATAAATGCCCAAGATATACATTAATTGCTAACATGACCCCTCATTAATGAGAAGTGGGAGCAGCCGCCAATAAGATCCATGGAGGGGATAAAAGGCACATGCCATATAGATTAATACAATGGATTGATAACAAATTTATATCAATAATCAACTAAGTGTACTTATTTACACAAATTTCGCATCTGCAATAAAATTACTAGACAAGAAAAATATGGACAAATAAAATATTTGAATTTTAAAAAATATGTGGTTACAATCTCTGGAAAATATTAATACTTTGATTCTTCTCATTGGAACTTTGATTCAAAGGGTTGAAAACTTGTTCTTGAATCAGTTGAATAGTGAGAATTTGATGCCTTAAGGAAGATTTCGGCCCTTTATGGCAGCAACACTTTGTTATGGCAAAAGCTCGGGAATTTGAGAGCTCAATGTTTGATTTTTCTTTTTTTTTATTTTCTTTTTTTTTTCTTTTGAGGTCCTTGTGTTTTCTTTGGGTGCCTCTATTTATAGGTGCACGATAGGTCTTTGATATTTATGTCTTTTTACTAGGATTGGGCTTTTAGTCCAGTTGACACGCATCTACACTTGATGGGCTCGAGTTCGAAAATTAATATATTATTTATAATTATATATATAATTAAATAAATATAAAAATAAATATTAAAAAAATCAAGGCTCGCGAGCCTATGAACAAGATTTACTTGGCTCGAGCTCGCCTCGAAATTTATACGGGCTTAGCTTGGCTCGGCTTGGCTCAAATTATTTGAATTCGAGCCCGAACCTTTGTCGAGCCGGCGCGGTTCGTTTGCATCCCTAGTTGTTGAAACCACAAAATAACACAAAGGGGAATTTATAACTGTTTGTTTTATATGTACTGTCAAAAACCAATACTTCACCAAATAGTTTTTACTCAGCACGTGACACATCCCATCATTCCAAAAGAGTTTAGTAAGTGCATTTTCATTGTCCACTGTATAACTGAAAACTAATTCCTTATCCTGAGTCTGCATCACATCAAGCTAAGCCAATGTTGTTTTAACATCTCCTTGCCAAACCTTCTTCATCCGTTCTTTATTAAGATGGTTGTATCCATCCTTTCTTCTAAAGGGAAGCTTCCCAGGACCACCCTCAAGATGCTCCAAAAAATCCATCACCTTACCAGCTCGAATACCAGAAGATGTCAAGCCACTCAACAATGACTCTGCAGGTGTTCCAATGGTCATGTGTAGTTTACACAGCTACACCAATTTATATATATATATATATATATATAAGTACTTACACTCGAATTTATTTTAGAGCAAACTACACTATGCCCCTTATATTATAGCATTTGCAACACTTACTCCCTCGGATTATGAAAAATAGTATTTTTCCCATTTAAAATTGATACTCCCATTTAAAATTGATACTTAAAATGCTAATAACAAAATTATACCAAAAAAATATTTTAAATTATTGTCTTCAAATATTCATTTTAAAGACATGTTTTAATTGTTTTTCTCAGTATAAACATTTTTATTCATATTAATAATTCAAAAATGCTTATCTTATACTCGATCATTGATTATTGTTCTTTATATATGATTAAAATGTTTTACCTGACACATAAAAATTAAAATAAAGTGACAGAAAAAAAAAACTAAGATAACTATATATGTCAATAATGATTTAATATAAGGAGAAAATATTTGAATAGTATAACATATTGTAATTTTGTCATTAATTTTTTAACTAGTAAATTTCAAGTGGCTAAATGAATTTTTTTATAATACAGGCAGTAAAATTAAATATGTTTACAATTTTTAACTTTTTAAAAATTCAAAAAATATTAAAAACATAAAAAAGAAACTTATTTTTATGTAATACTATTATTTTCTCCACCTTTGAAAAGTTGTGATGATATTATTATTGTTTTCCAAAATATTTTGTAAAATTCTTAAATTATAAAAAGTCTAATGCAACCCCTCCCCCCCCTCCCCCACACACACCAAGAAAAGAAGACCAAAGTCCTTATTGGTCAGGTTTCAGGTTTTACCAAACCCATCCAAACCCAATTCATTGTCATCCCTATGGGTAAATGTTACATTAGCCATACTATGAGGGGACAAACTTTATTACACCATTTATTTTAAGTAAATGGTATATTATAAACCACATAAAAAATTTAATTTGTTTTATTACAAGGTGTAATGTAAATCTTCTAACCGTCTATATCACAATATTACCTATTAGCATTCAATATGTGTGCACTCTTTGATGTCTCGAATGGATGGTTGTGATATGGATTAAAATCCGTCACTTTATACTTGCCATCACTAATGTCATGTGCAAATCGGATACATGCTTTACATCCACTCCTTGTTTCAGGTTTTGGCTTGCGCATTAATTGTTCACCTTCTTTGCGAGGTGCTCAAAATCCTTCTCGTGAACAAACCAATTCCTATTTTATACAAGACCAGTGGCCCTCTTCTCTTTGTGAGATTTTCGCACATTTAATCCCATCGCATTAGCATATAAAGTAAGGAATTGGTCAGCTTCCTCTATATTTCTAAATTTCAATTCCCATATCTTTACAGGGTCTGTCAACTCAGACATATTTTCTAATATCTCCCCTAAATCCTCACTATAATTGTCATTTTCTTTGACCAACGACCCATCCATACAGCTATCTTGCTTCGCCTCATCAAATCCATCACACTCATTCAAGTTGCAATCATCCATTGTTATCAAAAATACCTTTACCAATATGTATTGAATAGAGATAAATTAGTAGAAAAGTTTAACTAAACACTCTTTATTATACTACATCAGTACCATTGTTAGAGCTTAATTTACAATTTAGATCTAAAAAATAATTTAACTTCCATAAAGGTGCCACTGAATGTGTAGATATTCAAGTCACAAGATCCTAACGTACAACAAGTCACACAGCAAGATATAATAAATATTTTCATATCTTTATATCCTAATATAAAACAGTATTCAAAAAAAGAAATCACATGTATCTTTGTGTTTCTTCTCTAGTTTTAGAGTCCAGAGCAATTTCACATTTGAAATCATTCTCAAACCCATCAACCAAAATATAAAGTCAAAAATATAAAAACAAAAGAATAAAAAGAAACTAACAGAATTATTTATAAATGCTGGAGTCATAAAATAACCAAGTTGACTAATCAACAATGTTAAGATGGAAAAATAATCTCGGCATGGAGAAAATACATATAAGAAGAACTTAGTTTTTTTTATATGTTAATTTATTATCTTACCAACCTACAGATTTTTTTAGAGTACATTTCATTTATATAGATCAATAACTCATCTATTATAAATCAGACTATTAAAGTAGATACAAGCCCAACACGCTGTGATAACGAATCGAATCCAAGACCTTATACTCTTAGGCCCTCAACTAATGGATCTTTAATATCCAAAAAAATGTGTCCTAGATAAGAAAAGATCTAGATTAAAAATACATCTAATTGATAGTTCTCCGGTAATGTGGTTATAATTCATTGTCTACCTCTCTACTTATTTAAGCATCGACACATAACTTAGCATCTAGAGTAATGAAATGAAGCAAATGGTGATACGAGTAAGGTGTTCTTTAATATGCCATAACATAGATTATTCATTTCCTAAACAACATTGTCGTGTTGTTTGTGAATAGTGATGCCAATTGTCGGGCTCATTGACAAGAGTAGAGCACTTTTACCATTGTAACTTCATGGAAGCACGCTGATTCATGTATACACAAGTAAAGTATTCAATTCAAGTAATAGAAGCAAGATTTATCACAGACATCATGAATTATTTTGCAACTACTAATATTGGTTGAACAAAATACCGGGGCAAACTCTATACTTGAACTATCAGAATTGAAGGTCAACAAGCTTCACAAGTACAATTAATAATGTCTCCTCTCCCACCTAGACCTTCAAGTCAAAAAATGCAAAGGAGTAACTCAAAGCATAGTTTTGAATAGCACAAAAGCACACAAAAGCACAAAGGCTTCCTGGGGCTATAGCCCGAAGCGTATGCTTTTTTCATAAAAGCACACCAAGTAATAAGGAAAAATAATATTTTTTTATAATATAACAATATATCAATAAATTGAAAAATGCTAATAAATTGCAACAATATAAAACATATATATATAATGACTAATAATTCAAATTCCAAATGTTGTTAGTAGATATATTAACGTCACTGACACACATCACACACTCTCAAGTCTTACTCATAGTTATTTAATCCCTATCAAGTCAAGAAGAGGGCAACAAAGGAGAAAAAATGTGGTTATAGTTCATTGTCTACCTCTCTCCTTATTTTAAGCATGTACAATAATGAAAGTATCTTGGTGATTATCAAAATGGGTTTAAGAAAAAATGACCAACGGTCCCTATTCTGGTCTATTGTCTACAAACATATTGAAAAGTTCATGCTAATAGAAAGTGCAAAGAATATATAAAGTTGGATACATGCAAACGAATTGCGAAAAAATAACAAACTAGTAATGTTGTAATGTAAAAATTAACTAAAAAATAAATAAATATCATGATCCTATCTAAGAGTCCGGCGCAATAGTTGAATTGTTGGATGTAACTCATGCTACAAATATATATGCTACCTTGCTGGCAGTTACAATTTCAGTTTCAGCTTGCCTAAACTGCAGCAACAATCATATGAATAGAGGTTAAAGCATGCACGCATCTTTTGTATCAGAACCGAGGGGGAGAGTAGGAAATACAACACAAACTAAATATATACTCAAGGAACAACAATTAGATAGGAAAATACGTAAGGTTTTTTAGTTAAGTATATACATGCAAAAGCCCATAAAATATATGATCAATTTACAATTTAATTCCCAACACAACTGAAAGACAGAGCAAATGTGATAGTTGGATAGTTTAATTTCTAAGGAAAGTCACGAGAAGGTCCAGACATGAATATCATCGATGTAATCCAATTGTCTACATAACTAGAAGGACAAGCAAAAAAGAAGAAAAGAAAGAAGTAAAAATCTTGGAGAGAACTTCCAATTAATGGCGAAAGTTAGTGATCTTACTTGGTAAGGTGTGTTTCCAGCTATTTCTACAGCAGCATCGCCAACATGTGCAAACTTGTTAACCCAACCTGTTACAAAACTTATTAAGTCCGTGGTAGCAAAAAACCAGCGAAGGGCCATCGAAGATGTTTATCATGATCATTAAAGATGGTAAAGAAGTAAGATACAGAGTGCTAATAATTATACTTAATTGCACATGCAATTTCATCCCACTACTACAAACTATTATCATCAATGCACAACCATAGCATGTGGCCGTGGCAGCCCACATGGTGTGTAGTGGTGAGTGTTTGTCTGAGTCCTTAATCTAGGCTCATAAGAGAAAAAGAACATAAGGTACTTGACAATCTTAGCGGGGTTAATGTAACAATTTTTCTTCCTCAGCACCAAACACTGGAATATAAAGATGACATTATAGTATTAACAACATCACAATTGGTATAATCTTGGGACCTTAAATGATATTTGTCTTCAAATTCATTCACCATAGTAAATTTTGGAATCATAGGAAGTGCATATAAGTGTCAAGAGGCTATTCACATATCTGTAGTTAGTTTAAATCAAACTAGTCATTAGGAAAATTGAGACCAATTCTCATATGCTTAACCTAGAATATTTTCAGGTATCAACATGCAGACGCTGTAAGTTCTTTATAACTATATTGCCTCAAATTGTCTCCTTAGCCAACTTTCAGTCATATATATCTCATGTTGGTGTCCTTTTGGCAACATACCATTCCAAGGATAGGAAATCACCATAATATGTCCTAATTGCTTTTATGCATGAATGTTATTTGCTTGTCCACAATATAATTAATTGAACAACTCTAGCTAATGAATTTAGAGTACCAATTAGTTTCACTTTGGGGATGTAGAACTACCTTTCCAATTGGATAAGAAATAGGGTAGCATTCTACCATCAGAAATCGCACAAGCCAAACAAGATTTGCACCTACAACAAGCCTATATCTAGTACATATGGCTTGAGGAATAACCTGGCAACATAAAAAGAAATTGAATCACTTGAATGAAACTAACCGCAGATTAACATACTTCAGTCAAAATACTAAATAAATATCTCCGCAAAGAATAGTATACAATAATAACCGAATTTTTATTTATATCACCAATGAATTGAAAACATGAAAGTGGAGAAGCCAAGAAATTTTTATGGAACAAGCTATTGAAAAAAATTTTTCTAGTAGTATTGAAGAGGGAGAGAAGAGAAGCAAAGAGATTTTTCTGGAGAGGCGAATAAGCCAAAGAGAACAGGGACTGTAGAGAGAGAAAGAGATTTTGACTTAAAATCAATTTACTTTATTAGCCAGTTACTTTGACCAAAACAGCCGATTATCTTGAATTTTATAAATTTTTAACCAATTAATTTTTTTAAATGGATGCGTGGCGACTTTGGAAGGGGTGACTAACCTACAAGTGTGATTAACCATAGAACTCCCCTACTAAAATAGCCAGGCAGAATGACAACATAGCTGTCGTCATCTCCAATGACGGTGCCCCGGTTTATTTATTTACCTTGTTTCCTATTTTATTTATAGTTTATTTTTATTTTTATTTTTATTTTTTTGAAGTTTTTTCTGCAATTCGTAGAGTGCCTCCATTAGTGATTTCCAAAGTTACCAGTTTCCGAACACGAGCAATAGGAGTTTGTGTGACGCTCTCCGAAGTTGGATGTGTAGAGCTGGCAAAGATTGAGAATGGTTTAAAGAAGGTCTGTACCTGATATCTAGAGGATCTCACGTACATTCCATCGAATGAGGTTGGCCCTCCTAGTGGTGGAGGCCAGTCTTGGAACTAGCAACATATTTGCAATATTATTTTACGATTTAGTGGCGCGGTTGCTATTAGGTTGATCGCGAAATCAATTATTGAAGTACTAGACGAGATCACAAAAAATGCTGCAATACTTGGTGGGGAAAGAGGGGATCCTCTGGTTCATGTTCAAGTAGAGGTCATTGTATTAGGTTTGGCAGGTTTTGGAGGTTTTGGGACCATCGATAGTGTTAGTGATACTGGTATTAGATATCAGATTTTTGGAATTTAGGTTTGATGGAGATAGAAAATCAAAAACTATCATGTTGGTAATTTTTACAAATTGAGATATAAATATATATATATATATATACACAAAATAGTATTCCATTTCTACTTTTGTTTTCTATGATGTTCATATTTGATTTTTAATAAAATTTCCTCTCCACGAATCGGAAAGATGATTGGGATTGGGTGCATATTCTAATTAGAATCAGAGAGATGATGTCTCAAATCAACATCCAGATTGCACACATTTTACACCTGATTGTCGTGGTTGCTATCGGCCTCATCACCAAATCTATCACTGAAACGCTAGTTGAGGTCAAGAAAACCACAACAAGGAGGTTTTTCATCTTCGTGGGAAGGTCACCTTATTTAAGTTTGATGAGTTAATCCATTATTTGAATTTTTGATTCCTTTTACTTCGAAGAAAATAAATAACTTTCATTTAAAACAAGTAAATGACCGTTACATTTTCAAAATTTGATCGTTGAAAATTTAAAAAGTAATCATTGGAAATTATTGTTTCAATTGTATTGATGAGTAAAACCCATTATCGAAGCATTTAATCCTTTTTCATTCGAAGAAAAAGATAACATTCACTTAAAACTAGTAAATGATCGTTATGTTTTCAAAATTTGATCGCTGGAAATCTACAAAGTGACCGTTGGAAATTTAGAAAGTAGTCGTTGGGCATTTTCATTGCAATTAGATAATGAGTACTTATTTGGATTGAACATAGTTATATATTGCTTTGGGAAGACATGAACATGGAAGTCCAAATTTGATTTATGGATTTAACTTTGTCAATAAGTCAATGAGACTTATCGCAACATATAATAAAAGCGGAATAATCGTATTTTTTGGTTTTAAATTTAAATTTTAACTTTTTGATTTTTTTTAAATCAGGTCACACTAGGCTCGACCTATTTGGTATCCTCATCCTAATATTAAAAATATTTTCAAAAATCTCGTTATCATTTGTTATTATTATTATTTTTTTTTTGGGTAAATAACTGAACTTTAAATAAAGTAAGAAATAACAATACACTTACCATTTCACTTCACACTTTCACTTTACTAAAATGGTCGGGCAGAGTGGCCAGGCAGAATGACTGCACAGCTGTCATCGTCTTCAATGACGGTGCCTTGTTTTATTTATTTACCTTGTTTCCTATTTTATTTACAGTTTATTTTTATTTTTTCTGAAGTTTTTTTTTGGCAATTCGTAGAGTGCCTCGATTGGTGGTTTCCAAAGTTACCCGTTTTCGAGCACAGTCAATAAGAGTTTGTGTGATGCCCTCCAAAGTTGGATGTGTAGAGCTAGCGAAGATTGAGAATGGTCTGAAGAAGGTCTGCGCCCAATATCTGGAGGACCTCACGTACATTCCACCAGATGAGGCTAGCCCTCCTGTCGTGGAGGCCAGCCTTGGAACTTGCAACATATTTGCAATATTATTTTACGATTTAGTGGCGCGGTTGCTATTGGGTTGATCGCAATATCAATTATTGAAGTACTAGATGAGGTCACAAAAAATGCTGCAAGACTTGATGGGGAAAGAGGGGATCCTTTGATTCATGTTCAAGTGAAGGTCATTGTATTTAGGTTTGGTAGGTTTTGGAGGTTTTGGGACTGTCGATAGTGTTGGTGGTACTGGTATTAGATATTAGATTTTTGGAATTTAGGTTTGATGGAGATAGAACATCAAAAACTATCGTGTTGGTACTTTTTACAAATTGAGATATATATAATATTGTTCCATTTATGCTTTTGCTTTTTTTGATGTTCATATTTGATTTTAAATAAAATTCCCTCTTCATGAATCAGAAAGATAATTGGATCAATATCAAGATTACACACATTTTACACCTGATTGCAGTGGTTGCTATCGGACTCATCACCAAATCTATAGCCGAAACACTAGTTGAGGTCAAGAAAACCACAACAAGGAGGTTTGGTAGGGAGACAGAGATTCTCCATTTCATCTTTGTGGGAAGGACACTTTATTTAGGTTTGATGAGTTAATCTATGATTTGAATTTTTGATTCATTTTCCTTTAAAGAAACTAAATAAATTTCACCTAAAACAAGTTAATGACTGTTATATTTTCAAATTTTGATCTTTGAAAATTTAAAAAGTGACACCATTATATGTTTAAAATTCGATCGTTGGAAATTATCGTTGCAATTGTATTGATGAGTAAAATCCATTATCGAAGCATTTAATCCTTTTTCATTCAAAGAATATAAATAACAATCACTTAAAACTAGTAAATGATCGTTACGTTTTCAAAATTTGATCGTTGGAAATCTACAAAGTGACCGTTCGAAATTTTAAAAGTAATCATTGGACATTTTCGTTGCAATTAGATTATGAGTAAATACATTATTAGAGCTTTTGATCATTGTCATTGGAAGAAAATAAATAAGATTCACTTAAAACAAATAAATGATGTTACTTTTTAGAGTTTGATTGTTGGAAATTTGAAAAGTGAGTTGAAAATTTTCATTGCAATTGGATTAATGAGTAAATCCATTATAGAAGCATTTGATTCCTTTTTACTATGAAGAAAATAAATAACAGTCACTTAAAACAACTAAATGATGTTACGTTTTCAGAGTTTGATTGTCCCCACAGACAGCACCAATAATGTTTTCGATTTTTTCGAGCACCTTAAGTTTGTAGCGTAGGAACCTGGTTAAGCACTTCATGTGAGAATGATCGACTTCAGGGGAGGAAACCTGCAAAACAAGGGTTATCCCTCCACTGAATTGTACAAATAATCTAATCAAAAATGACAAAAGAGGGACAAAAGGAATAAAAAAGCAGAAAAATGGAGAGAAATGTTGTAGAGAATGCAATAAGTGTAAAAGGGTGCTATAGTGTGTGAGAAAATTAATAGATTTCACCTTATAAGGATCTAGGCCTTATATAGAGCTAGGAAGGTAGTTGTCTTGTGGGATTTCTTACTAAAATTCGGGTAGTTAAGGGAGTTTGTTGAGATTTAGGAGCGATATGGTTGTTAGCCCCTATTAGAGCTGTAAATGGGTGAAAATCCGTTTACCGTTCGCATCCGTATCCGTTTACAGGGTATATTATCCGTATCCGTATAAAGCGGATACTATTCATATTCGATTACAAGTATTCGTATAATAAACGGATACGGATATGGTAATTGCGTATCCGCTCCGTTTAATATCTGCTCTGAATGTATAACCGATGGATATATTCGTTTAATATATATCCGTTATCCGTATCCGATAAATAACATTAAAAAATTGTTATTACTATTATTATATTATTATTATTATTAGTAGTAGTAGTAGTAGAAGTAGTGTGTGTGTGTGTGCACGCGCGCGCGTGTATTTATATATTTTAATGTCTTCTTATAAGTAAAATAGAAAAAAAAATTCAATTGACTCATATTTCCATAATTTACGATGAAATAAAAATATAAGTAAATATATTAACTTTGCTTATATTAATGAGCATATACTATACTTATATATATACAAAAATTTCAATTAGATAAGTTATAAAAATTTTATTAGATTTTTTTTATTTATATAAACATATTCGGATATTCGAACAAGCGGATTTGGATATTCAATCGGATATTTGGATAATTATAAGCGAAAACGGATATTCGAGTATTCGGATATCTATAATTTTGTCAAATTTTCAAAGGTACTAAACGGATTCGGATATATCCGAATTTGCAAAATATCCATCAAATTCAAATTCGGATATGATGTTTTGAATATCCATCGGATACGGATACGGATACGGATATCGAAAAACTTAATCGGATACTGTATATCCGCTCCGTTTAATATCCGTTTACAACCCTAACCCCTATAAAGTAGGCTCCCACATTTGTCATATGATTATTGATTTGGTCTAGGGCTCACTCTACTCATGCAAGGTGGTTTATACGCATGGGCTTCAGGATGTGTGCAAGGTTAGTCTCCAAGGAGTCCTTCTTGGGCCTAGGCTTTAAGACAGCTATCGGGTCTGTCTCTAGGAAGGAGCGCTTCCTAGGCCAGGTACAAAAAATCACCTTTGGGCCTCGCTTTCTATCATGTATCACCAAGCCCAAAAATGGATAAAAATAGGTAATATCAATCATATAAGTTATACTTTCAATATACACAAAAATGAAAGTGCTTAAAATTTTAATTTTCAAAATTTAAAATTTATGCATAGAAACTTATCAATAATCAATTCATTGATAATACAATTATTTTTTTCATCTTGTAAAAAACTATGGTGATATTAGTTTCTTTTCAAATATTTTAAAAGGGATAATTACACTGGAGTACCCTGAGGTTTGTCTAAATTACAAATAAACTCTCTATTTCGGAAAATTACCTAAATAACCCTGAAGTTTGCAAGCGTTATACATATTTAACCCTCCGTCTATTGCCGTTAGGGTTTTTAACAAAAATCGTTAATTTTTAACACATTTTACCTATTTTACCCTTTTGTCAAATACGACAAATTTTATAAATTATCCAAGGTTGATTTCGTAATATTTTGAAACACATGAGGTTTGTTTTGTAATATTTTATATTAACTTAACAAATAAAATCACTAAAACCAAGCAAATAAATAAATAAATAAAAATACAAATATTAGAATCCGCATTGAAAAATTGGAAATTTTTTAAAAACTATACACATGTTAATTAATTTATGTAATACACTCCATATATGATACTTTAAATATCATTCTCGATGAAAAATACTAAACTACTTAAAAACATCTTTTTCGATAAAAAACATCATTCATCACAAAAGATCTGAGGGGATTTCATCTTTGTCAAATCCATGTTAGTATTGTAATTTAGTATGCATACTTTAGGGTTAGCTAGGTAATTTCTAAAATTTGGGGGTTAAATTTATCATTTGCCATACCTTAAGGAAGTTTAATGTAATAAATGCTTTTTCAATAGTAAAAGATTTGAGGGCATTTTTGTCTTTTTTACATCTCTGTTAGCATTATAATTTAGTATGCAAACCTAAGGGTTATTTAGGTAAATTTTCAAAATAGAAGGTTTTATTGGATCAAGAGATGTCCAACTTATTGGATCAAGAGATGATTGTACAGCGGGTAAATTTAATGCTATTTAATTATTATTCTATTTATTTGTCAATTTCATTATAAGAACTAATCTACATATGTGCGTTTTTTCTAGGCATTTTTCATTATTTAACTACTGTTTATTACATATTAAATAGAAAACAGTATTCACAAATTAGGGGTGGGGGTGGGGGTGGGGGTGCAAACGAGTCGAGCTAGCTCTCGAGCTTCTCAAGGTAGCTCAACTCGAGCTCAAGTTCGACGTCAAGTCGATCTTGAAATTTTTGTATCTAGACTCAAAGCTCAGATCGGACATTATTTTAATACTGTTTATATTTTTAATGATATATATCTTATATTATGAATATATAATATTTTAGTAATATACCTCTATTGTGTTCGTCATATACATGTACGTTACTACACAATGCTATTACATTATATTATTTTATGTTATACTTTAATTTCAAATAATAGTTTGAAAAATAAAAATAAAAAATATTTTTTTTGTTATTTTAGTAAATAAAAGTTTTCAAATTCGATTTCCAGTTTGAACTACTCAAATTATTTGAAAATTCAAGTTTAGTCGAGTCAAGTCGAGCCGAGCTCGAGTCTTAAAAAATTAGGATTGTCGAGTTTGTGAATAAACATGTAGATTTATCTAAAGGATTAGCATCACATTTGGGAATTAGACAAATTTAGTACTTTGGGATTGTTGTCATGTATGTTATTGTTTGATTTAAATACAAATTTTGTAATAAATGATCAAAAAATGCTTATTTTTTAGGACGTGTACCTTTAGTGAAAGAAGCTGAAGTCTTCTAATATTACAATGATGTCTACAGGAAAGGAATTTGAAAACTGAATGTCCACAATTCATGTCAACCAGCAAGAGCTCATTTGCCAAAACAACTATGCTATGGACAGTAAAGAAAAGAATTTGAACTTCACAAACAACAGACATGAAAAATACGGGGATGAGCAGAAATGGATTTGTTCTAGTTTAAAAGCAAACTATCTGGCTTCTACTACTTCCGTTGTAGTTATTGCACCAATACTGGGCTCTTTACTTGCTGATTCAATATTTCTCTGTGCCCGATTTGAACTACTTTCCAAGAAAAATCCTGGTTTATTGGGCTGAGGCAAGGCTACATCCTCGCTGCTTATCATTAGAAGCACAGAAGACATTACAGGTCTGTCTTCTGGTAAGTTCTGAACGCATAACAAGCCTACTTGAATGCACCTCTTTACTTGGGATTCCACATACGAATTTTTGTAGCATGAATCCATTAGCTCCAACTCTCTGTTTTCCTTCCAGAGTAACCATGCCTGCGACAGTGGAGATGCATTGACATTTTAGTGTTTGTTATAAGGCCTTCAGTAGAAAGTTCGACTATTTAGTACCACTTAGTAAGAATTTACTATTCACCTGTCCCAAAAGGTTCCTGTAGTGATCAGGATGCCTAAAACTTCTGTTCTTTTTCCCGCTCACTATCTCCAATATAACAACTCCCATGCTGAAAACATCAGACTTGATGGAGAACTTTCCATCAAATGCATACTCTGGAGACATGTAACCACTGAAACAGGCGTTTGTTAATTAGATTTAATTAGATTTCTAAGAAACTAATTCATCTATTTACATATATATGCATGTATATATATACACCATTATGTACTGAAGTGGAACTTACTATGTTCCCACCACTCTTCTTGTTGTTGCAGCAGCTTGATCCCCTTCCAACATTCTAGCTAAACCAAAGTCTGAAATCTTTGCATTTAAGTTCTCGTCTAATAAAACATTGCTCATTTTCAGGTCCCTGTGCACAACTTTTAGTCGAGAATCTTGATGGAGGTAAAGAAGACCTCGTGCGATCCCCATAATAATATCAAAACGCTTTGGCCAAGTCAATAATGCACTTCTGTTCTGATCTGCAAGTAGTTTTAAGAATAAATCTTCTGTCTGAGCTAGTTTAGATACATAGAGCAGATGAGAACTGTTAAAAGGATAATTTGCTACAAACTTGTGGAAGCATTGAAGGATGGATCTAACCACAAATCAGACAGTCCAAGCTTTTGTTCTTCATGTACTCATAGATTAACATCTTCTCCTCTCGTTCAATGCAACACCCCAATATTCTGACAAGGTTCCTGTGTTGGAGTTTGGCAATCAGAATAACTTCGTTTCTGAACTCTTTAGGACCCTGTCCAGAAGTTCTTGACATTCTTTTTACTGCTATTAATTGTTCTGCTGATAAGTTCCCCTGCAACCATCGAAGGAAAAATCAAATGCTTAAGAGAACTAGAGAAGGACCTTTTATTTAAAACAAAAGTAGTTATCTACGTGTCGGTAAGCATAATTGGTACTTTACTTTGAAAACAGGACCGAAACCTCCTTCTCCAATCAGGTTTTCACTTGAAAAGTTATTTGTGGCTGCTGCAATGGTTGCCAAATCAAACAGAGGTAATTCTAAGTCTTCCGTTTTCTTCTTAGAAGCTGTCAGAGGAGTTATAAGTTTGTGTTAAGGTCTTTCCTAATGCTTCTTTTAGTGTGACTTAACGAGAATGAATCCTTAGGATATGTATGTCAATCAACTGAAAGGATCAATAATGTAACCTTGTCTCTTGCATTTCATCTTCAGAAGTATGACTCCAACGCATAAGCTCAAGACAAGCATTCCAAAACCAGAAGCAGTCGCTACAAGTATGAACCTTGCAGGAGTTTTCTTCTTCTTCCGATCTGCCAATAAAGAATCAACTTCTAGTAGACAGATTTAGTAAAGGGTTTTTGCAGCAGCTGTTGAGAAGTGCTTTCAGTTTCATTATCAGCTTCTGATTTTAGGTTGTGCTGTTATTAGTTCATTTCGAGCAATGCAAAATCTTGCAGCAAATCAAATGATGCATATAACTACTTAAACTTTTTCTTTTTCCTATTCCAGAACCTGTTGCAAACACCCCCCATAAAGGCATAGCTTTTCTTGACGTTACCTTTAGTTCTTGGATTTTGGTAAGAAAAATACGAAGGAAAATTTTTTCTTTGTTTCAAATGATAGTCCTTCTACTTTTACTCACCAAAATTCTTCTTCCAAACATGACATTAATGTCCTTCCCTTTTGGTTCTACTAGTCTTACGACTTACATCTTATAAGAAACTTTTCGTAATTCATCAGAAATTAACTGGGTTCCCTTACCTATTTCTGAAACAGGCACGCGTAGATAGATACTTGTGCCGGTACTGACTTCCCCAGAGTACTCCCTGACATCAATCAAGTCCCCAAACCACATGAAGCAGCCACTGCTGCTTTTGTTCAAGTACGGATCAGCATAAGCTGTGCAGTTGCAGTTCTTTAAGCACTCATCAACACATCGACCAGCGCTCATACTAGTGTTGAATCGGAAATTCAGTGAATCTGGGAACTTGGTTCTTGGTTCTTTCAACCCTCAGAAACCCATCTTCCTTCTGGCAGTCTAATGGTATAGTTCTAGTGCATCCACTGGTCCAATTTAATTCGCTCCATTCTTTTTGCGATTTTGGCACGAATCCTCTCAAACACTCACATACTGGTGTTTTGTAAATTTTGCAGACGCCATTAGGACCACACATACCATAATTGTCACACGAGTCATCTGGCACTTGATAGAGGAGGCTCCATGCCTCTCTCTGTTCGTTCATTAAGTAGCGTTGAAGCATGCCTGAATAATTGATAACTAATCTGGTCACAAATGATTCATTGTAACCGTCTGACAGAGAAAGCAACCTGCCATTCTCGTAAACTATTTCGTTTCTGGAAGCTAGAACATGGAACAGCCGAAGCCCAGTGAAGAAATTCCCATTCCAGGGGCCACTTCTGTACCGTTTTTGGGTACCCATCAGAATAACCATTTGAGACAATCCATGGTTTTCAATCCTGTAAGTGAATTGTCCTGTGGATGGATCGTCAGCGCTTCTCCAGGATGTTAAATATTTATCCAGCTGAGCATGATCAGGATTTTGCACCATCCGCATCCCTGGTAGCCTCGTGTCACTCGGGTAATCAAAACTCTGCCAAATGGTTGTGGATTTATCTACAATAACCAGGTTTCCTGTATCTAAGAGATGCAGAATTGGATTTGACGCGGGCCCGGATGAATTGGAAGACAATATGATTCTGCTATGAGCTGTGCTGAGAAATAGCGTGCCGTTTATGCTTAGAGTCAAGGATCCCTTTGAGTTGACAATCGGGTTCTTTCTGTTTGCAACCCACACAATGATATCCGGTGTAGCTTTGTACCATATCCCCAAGAACCTACTCGTGGATGCCCCAGGGGAGAAGAAGCCCAGCTCAAATATTTGGCCTGGTGAAACTACTGCATCGCCGTCTGCAAGAGTTTGGCCCGGAGAAAGTGTATCACCTGCCAGAGCACATTTGCAAAAAGGTTAAAAGACTGAGAACAACACACAGCTTTTGGGTGTACTGTGCATGATCCATTTGCGTGACCTTACGAAACATTTTACTGAGAGAGAGAGAGAGAGAGAGAGGTGCCGAAAGTTAAAAGCTGAGCATAGCTCTCCAGGGAGAAGGCTTGGTATCATTATTATATTAGGGCACGTTTGATTAGGTAGTATACATTACAATAACACTTTTCAATCATTTGCACTCCATATTTGATTTGTTATACTAATTAGTACGGTGTTTCACAATTTTTCTAGGCTCGTGGTATTACATAGTACTATTAGATTTGGTAATCTCACATGAGGTAGGTGAGATTGGAGATGAGGAATTAGGTATTAATGAATACCTAATATCAAAGAACATCTTTATATTTTAACAGTGAATAACTTTTTACTAAATGAGAGGAATATTTTTGTCCTTCAAAAATAAAATTATATTAATATCCCAAATTAAATGTAAAAAGAATAATTGATAATCATCCTATATACAATATATTATCACATTTCAAAAATGAAAAATTAAGTACCTAAATTTCCACAGCACCTCTATATACCATATCTTCACCAATGTCTTATCTCAAATCAAAAATGCCCGATTTTCGTGATTGAAAGAAAGACACGCTGTTATAATCACCATAGCGGTCTAGTCGTCTAGACAAGACTTTTGGATCACTCCTTATTTGACTGACTATGTAAGTTGATGTAATGTTTAATTAATTAGTCAAGTGTATTAAATGAATTCTGTTGGAGAAAAATTCCAGATTCAAGTTTATTACTCATTTAGTTTTTTATTTTTATTTTTTATGATTGTAATGTAAAAGATATCGAATGTTGTGCATAAATACTAGAATTAAATTTATAAAGCCCCATGTGGTAATTTGTTTTAGCACAAATAACTTTATGTTAAAAAAATTAATCTAAAATTCTTCATATTTTTAAAAATTAGCACAATGCCTTTTGGCTTCTTTTTTTTTTTTTTTAAATTTGAGTATGACTTTTCAATTTTATCCTTTTTTGAAAAATTGGAGACTAGTAATGCGTTTTGACTCTTTAAAAGAGGGACAACCTTGATTCAAAAAATAAAAAGGGAAAAAAACCTAAACCCTAAGCTTCAAAATTTCACTCATTTATGACCAATTTGTGAGACATGGAGCTGTGGTACATGTGGAGGTGTGACGATTTGAAACTATTAGCTAGTTATTGAAACATACTACTAATACTTTATTATTGAAAGTTCAAAATTTTCCATAAAAGACTTTTATTAAATAGAAAATCCAAAACACATAATAAGAATCCTAAACATATGATAAAACTACAGGGACTCGACTACGATTTCCTCTAGCCAAATACTTCAAATCGTTCCTTTCCTTCCTCCTTGTCGGTAACTTCGTCCTCACATTCGGCTAAAACATTGAATATCAACAACATCAACAACATGTTGAGTAACAATTTTACTTGACACATAAGGTGCGCGTGTATGCTACAAGCATGCATATTTTCACATACTTTCATCAAACATAAATCACATAAATTTTCAGATCAAAAGAATATAATTTGAAACAAATTTCCACCGTTTTCCACCTCGACGGGCGGCTATTTTATCTCGCCGTGCCATAAACTCAATTCCAACCAATATTCCCATTCTAACCAAACAAACCGGCGGTCATATCCCGGGCATATACCGAATTTCCTACGACCCACTTCAGTACATGGAACACTATGTCCATGCAAGGTGTGATTAGGCAACGATGGATGGCGAGAACTTTTAAGACCGGCAAGCCCGTTGCCACCTGACGAACTCAGCCCCATCCACCCCTATCACATTTTGGGCCCATATACAAACATTTTCAGCACATTTAACTCAATTTCCAGCACAATACAAATTGTTTTCAGCTTGTTGTTGCATGATTTCAGCATAGAGTACACAATTTCCAGCTTATAAAGGTCAAACTTTCCCGACTGCGAACAGAAATTTCCAGGTTGCGAAATAATGAATTTCCAGCTTGGAACATGCTGAAATTCCACACTGAAATTTCCAGCTTTGTAAAATAGGTTTTCATCTTGTAAAATTCGAATTTCTAGCTTTGAGAAATAGGATTTTCAGTTTGGATAGTAATTCCAGCTTTGAAACAGGATTTTCAGCTTTGAAACGAAACAGGATTTTCAGCTATAAAACTAATTTTGCAGCTTCTAACACATAAATAAAACTCTAACATAGTATAAATCATAACTACACATAATTTCCAGCATCATACACATAATTTCTAGCTTCACAATTTAGCATAAATTCACAAATTTCAACATGATCTTTCATAAACACACAACATGTATCTAGCTCAGTACTATGTAATCTCTTAGGATTAAGATAGTAACTAACTTGTAGTTACATCCTAGGTCCTAATAGGAGAATAAATGTGCTAATACAATATGAAAACTAACTCATGCCTTAAGTAAAATTATTACCTTGTATCAAATATGAAGCATTCACTTCGATAAGGTATAATATCTATGAATTAAAGTAGAACCTTTACTTATGAAATTAAGTAAGGTCCCTACTTTAATTAAATATTCTTCTACCTTTTTCAAGAGTGTTTTATGGAGCTATAAGTATTTAAAAAGAAGAGTTTATGTGTATATATATATATATGTGGGTAGAATATTTACTATAAATATGAAGTTTTTTGTGTGTTTAGGGATAAGGTGAGTGTGAGTGGGGTGTTTTAGGCGGGATTTAGTGTGTGTGTGTGGATGTGTTTGTGTGTGTTATGTGATTAAAAATGAAGTGTTAAATCCCCAATTTATCCCCTACTTATAGTAGTTGTGCTAAGAAACAAGATTATTAAATAATTAAGTCATTGTCTAATTATTATCATCTTTCCACCTAAGATTACAACTAAGGGTATAATAAATGAAATCTTCCAACTCAATGCCCAACTCAATACCTAATTATAGCATAAGTGTGAGTCTAAATGCACACTTCATAATCTAGTTTAATCTAAATCTTACATGTATAAACATATCTAAAAGAAATCTTACATGTGTAATTATACATTAAATGCCAAGAGAATTGGAGAGTAAGTAATAATATTCACCACATATTTATCATATATTTATCATATATATGTAAGAAATTTCGTGCCCCCTCCCCTCTTTCTATATTTTTAGGATATTTTACACATAATATAATTATTCCAATGTTTATGATGAAAAATACCTAAAGAAATGAAAATATAATTTATATATTTATGTATATAAATTTTCTTTAAAATATATACATATATAATGTAAGATATTTATATATGTATGAATCATAGTCTTATGATCTACCATTTAAAAATAATTTTCAAAATAATTATTATAGTGTGAAATAACACATTTTAGTGAAAATGACAATATCAACAAAAATAATCTAACCCTTATTTATATATATATATATATATATATATATAAATTCATGTATATGCATATATATATGTATATGTGTGTGTGTGTTTGAATTTTATGCATCTTATGATTACTAAATGAAGTAGAGAATAATTCCAATAATTATGCGTTTTATAAATAAAAATAGGCATATTTTGCAAAGTATTTATTGCAATAGAAATTAATCATATAACATTTAAATAATACGTATTTAAGAATCAATTAGTATATATATATATATATATATCTACATCATCTAAAATACAAAAATGACGTAGGATATATATATAATTTCGAAAATATACATATATATATATTTATATATACTTCAACATATAAAAAATACTATATATATGACTTTATTATAAATAATTCCTATCATTATAACTTTGAAAAATGTGTGTATAGAATTATATATGCATATATTGATTTTTATGCATATACGTATAATCCAATGGTTGGTATAAAAATATAGTAGTTATTACACATTTCACATGTAAGATAATAAAACACAAACAATTTAATCACATAGTTCACATATAAACTAATAATCACATAAAAAAAACTAAATAATTTAATTATATAATTAAATTTTAAAATACCTAAAAATACCGGGTCATTACAGGAGCGGTGTGCTAATTTTTAAAAAATATAAGGGGTTTTAGACTAATTTTTATAATACAGGGTTTTTTGCGATAATTAGAATTAACACAGGGGGTTTTGTAAATTTAACTAAGGTTAAAAGGGTAAATTTGCAAAACTAAAATATTATTATAAATGTAAAAATGACATACGTAAATTACACTATTAGTCGAGGTCTTTGCAGCTGGTAGTTTTCACATTTCACAGGATCTTTTATATTAATTTTTATTTCAAGGGAATTTTCGATTTAATTAAACTTAACACAGAAGTGCCCCGTGACAAAAACCCTAAATATTATCTGTTATACATAACTATAATCATGTGTAATTTAATTTTTTATTTTGTTACGTTTTGATAAAGGTTCTTACTAAAAAAAAATTCTGTCAAGTTATCAAATTTAACTCTATCCATAAAAAAAAAAATCATCTTTCAAATCCATCAATCTCTCTATCTCTCTCTCTCGAATTTCTCTGTCTAAAAAATTCTCTCTCTCTCTCTAGGTTTTCCCCTTTTGGCGAACACGATGGGGGGTTCCCCCCCTTGCCGCGACTTATACTTCGGCGGCCGTGCCTGCTGGTCCTTCATCGCCATTGCAGCTGGCCAATCTTGATTCGACGAAATCCTATGCTTCAGTCACTAGTCACTCACAGGTTGCTTTCGAACAATATCAGAAGGCGAAACTGAAGTCGTTTGACTTAGCACTATTCACTCCAATGGGGAATCGTATGGCGGATCATCGGGGCTATACTCAGGTGAGTTTCTCCTCGCAAGAGCAAGTGTGGTTCTGTGACGAACTTCGATTTGCACTGATAGGGAAATTCTCACAGGGATACCGATCCATGACGTCGCTAAAGTTTGCTTCTTAAAGAATGGGTTTATTGGGTAAATTCAAGCTCGGGTTGCTTAATCGGGCGCATGTACTAATTCAGTTATCAAATTCAGACGATTATGCCCGCATATAGACAAAAAAAATCTAGTATTTTAGGGATTTCCCCATGAGGGTGCTGAAATAGCCGTCGGATTTTGATCCGACGGACGAGTCATCGATAGTGTCAGTATGGGTGGGGTTCCGGGAGCTCCCGGTGCACTTATTCCCGAAGGAGGCTTTCTATACGATCTGTTTGGCCTTGGGCAAACTGATTAGGGCAAATGAGCCTACTGTCACCAAGAACAGGACGCATCTAGCGCGGGGTTGTATTGAGGTGGATCTTGCCAAACCTATTCGGAAAGGGTTATTTATTGGTGATGGTCCCAGATTGTTCTTCCAAGAGGCCATTTATGAGCATTTACTAGAGTTCTGCACACGCTGTCATTACCTAGACCACATTGCGGTATCGTGCTTCAAAGGGAACATGGGGGTGGATGATGAAGGGCCGAGTTTGTTGGTGGAGGAGGATATTCCTGCTTCTAAACCCCAGGTAACACAGTCCCGTGTGGCTGCCCTGGTGCCTGAGGATCAGGGATGGCGCACACCTAAGAAATGTGCTAGAGGTAAAAGCCGGCAGGCGTGGTAGCCAGTGAAGACTTCTACTCAAATTTCTTTTGGTTCTTTTGCTGACTTGCCTATTGAGAAGGATGATATTGAGGGAATTGCGGAGGCTCCTGTGGTTGTGGCCACCGTTGTTACTCCGGACTGTCGTCCTTTCCCTTCCTCTCCACGGAAGGTAACTTCTCCGTTACCGGAGCTCTCTTTGAATCAAAAATCTTTAGCGCCGGGTAGGGTCAAGCATGGGGGACCTTTCCAGCTGGGTCATTCGAGCATTGAGGGTCGGTCTGCTTTGGTTGTGCAAGAGGTTGTGGTGGAACGAGACATGATGTTGCCGATGGTGTCCCCTATCCATTCCTTTGACTCCGAACCGGAACAAACCTGGTCTGAGGCTGAGTTCTCTGCCTCGAAATTGGAGGCTAATATTTCTTTCTATTCTGATTGGGAGAGAGCTCAGCTTGTGTTGGTCAAGAAGCGACAGAAGAAGATGAGTAGGAAGACGGACATCATTAATAGGAGCAAGGCAGCTATAGTGCCTATCCCTCTGTTGTCTCATAGTTAGTCTTCTTATACGGAATAGCAGGGGGATTTGTGATCTTCTTAAAATTAACTACTTGTTGCAAATAAAGGCTGCTGCTAAGTTATAGTTTTTGACTATTATCAAACCTAAAACCATCGTCAATAAGTTGAGCTATAGCAAGCGTTTAGGTTTTCCTGGTAAGTTGGAGAATGTTTCTACTCATATTTAGTTTTTCTTTGCTGAGGGTTGGGATGTTTAGGAGTTGGTTAATAGTGACTCTCTTTTGCATCGGTTAATAGTGACTCTCTATTGCATCTTCGGCTTCGATCTCCATTGTGCCTCCTTCCATTCTATTTTTCTGTGGTGTATGCCCCGTGTAATCCAGTGCGACAATGGGATTTGTGGGTGCAGCTATGTGGGGTGCGAACGGATGAGCCTTGGCTAGTTAGTGGGGATTTTAACACCGTTAGGAGAGTTGCGGAGAAAAAAGGGGGTTGGGGAGCTCTTACTGAGTTTGATGAGTGCCTATGGCAATGTCGTTTGGAGGACACCCCTTTTGAGGGGAATGAGTTCACCTGGACAAACAATACTACTTGGGAGCACTTGGATCGGATATTGGTGAATAGGGTATGGGTGCAGATGTATGTTTAATAGGATTAAGGTGGACCACTTGGCCAGCTACTTATCAGACCATGTTCCCTTGCTCTGTGAGGCATCTACTGATTAATGGAGGGGCAAAGGGGCTTTTAGATTTCAGCATATGTGGTTTCGTCACCCTGATTTTGAGGCAACTGTGGCTTCAAATTGGGTTGATGCAGTTCCGGCTGTGGGGACGATCAAACTGAAATGTAAGCTGGATAGATTGACAGTCACCCTCCGGCACTGGAATAAAAGGGTTTTTGATGATGTGAATGAGAGGGTGACTCAGGCTTGAGATGCTGCTGCGTGTGAAACTGCATTTGCTCAGTTGCCCCCGGCACCTCAGGCCTCGTTGCTACAAGCAGCTCATGATACCCTCACAGAATATCTCCAGTAGGAAGAGGACTTTTGGCGACAGAAGGCCTATTGTAATTGGTTGATACAAGGGGAGCGGAACACACGATACTTTCGCAATTTGGTGAAAGCTAAGAGGTGCCGGAATTATGTTCATTCCATTAAGGATGAGTGCATTTCCATCAATAATCCTGTCGAGATGTTGCAATCAGCTCGTTGCTACTTGGCCCATTTACTTTCTGCATCACTCTCATCTCCTTTGGATGATTTTGAGCACATTCCCTCTTTTATCCCAACAGAGATGAATGGGGCATTATGTGCAACATCTTCTCTTGAAAGGTCCATACTATGATCCAGGGGCTTAAATCTGATGCTACAGCTGGTCCTAATGGGTATACGGCTTTATTCTTTCAATGGTGGTGGTATATTGTGAAGGAAGATCTCCTTGAGGCAGCCAAGGATTTTTTTGAAGGTACGTGCTTGCCATCAGGTTTCAAACAAACTACCTTGGTACGAATTTGATGTACAACAGGTTGGTCAAGGTTCTGCCATGCTTGATCTCCCCCTCCCAATAGGGGTTTGTGTCGGGTCGGGAAATTGCCGATAATATTGTTTTGGCGCAAGAATTGGTCCAATTGCTTAACCAAAAACATAAAGGGGATAAAGCACTATTCAAGCTTGATATGGCTAAAGCGTATGACAGGATACATTGGCCATTTCTTTATCATATGTTACGGGCTTTTAGGTTTTCCTTGAAATGGGTGCACTTAGTTTCAAATGGAGTTGGTCATTGCTCTTTTCGGGTTATGTTGAATGGGTGGTTTTCTCAACCATTTGGCACGACCCGAGGGTTATGATAGGGGGACCCCCACTGTGCCCGGCTCTTTTTATTATATCCTCTGAATGGCCTTCACGATGATTGGACCTCCTTTATGCCACCGTCAAGGGCATTCGGTATTGCCCTAAACGCGCCTTAAATATCTCATATTTGGCTTATGCGGATGATGTTATAATCTTTCTCAATGCTTCTCCTTTTTCGGTCCGTGCTGTTTTGGGGGTGCTAAAGCAATATGAAGAGGTCTCGGGTCAACTCCTTAGTTATGAGAAG
>CM047881.1:8825206-8912824 GCA_026212405.1 Petrea volubilis | reverse complement strand
ATGGTTTAGATAATATTATAAGTTGGCAAAATTGTTTACCCAATTAAATATTGGATATAGTTCCATTAAAATGAGCTTTATTTTTTCTACGCTTACAAATGTATTGTTGTTGAATATCCCTTGACTTGGTGGCAAGGGGGAGGCCCATTGACGATAGAGGTTAGACGTTCGATTCACACGCATGTGGATCTTATTCTACGTTATAGTAGTTTGTTCGTTTGTATTTGATAGTTTTTTGAGTTTGATTATAAGATATAACAGTTGTGCAAATAGTTCTTCATGATTATGAATATATTAGTTGTGCTTGATTTGGATAATTGATGTAATCCTTTGAAATGTATTTGTACCCATCTAAAAAGCGTACTATTATTGAACTCTCCCTTCTTAAAAAAAAACAATTGTTGTTGTTGCTTGAGGTTTTTATTTTAATTAACTATATTAGTTGTAGGGAACTTGTGTACGCAAAAGATTTATGTATGTTTTTTTATTTTATGACGTTTCCTTAATTTTATCATCAATGGATCTATTTATGCTATTAAAAGTATTTAAAAGAACAAAACCAAAATGAAAGAATAAATTTTTAAAAAATATTTTTATAAATAAATTTCATTATAATTTCATATAAAATTAGATGTTAAATTATAAAATATCTATATTTAAAATATATAATTTTTGTCCTTATGATTCATATTTTTATTTAATGTATTCATATTTCTTACATTATTTACATTATTTTGTTTCTCATGGCAATATCAATTTATAAAAATAAATTTAAGCTCTAGAGTTCTCTTAAAAAATTTAAACGTGTCGGCAATCGTCCACATCATGTTCATCAGTAGGTAATGTAATTTAGTAGTAAATTTTTTAATCAAAAATTTAACAAACGATTATCTTTCATTTCTAATTATGTATTTACTATCATTATATAATATTTTATATCTCATACTTTTATGCTGCAACAATTGAGGTATATTGACGAAGAAATCTTAATTATGTGAAAATAAATGCTTGAAACTAAGTACAACAAAGAGACAGGACTATATAGATGAATTGGAAGTCTAGTAGTTTTAACATTTTCCAATGAATATAAACATAAAGATAATTATTTGTCTCAATTAAATATAGAAATTTAAAAAGATATTGTTCCTTTCACGTTGACTTTTTTACGATTCTATATGCTTGGAGATGCATATATTGAAGATAATGCCCAAGTGCATTCATTGTGTTGCTCTAAGATTTGAATATGAACCTCCAATTTTTTGCTACGATAATGGACAAATTAAGCTAGCACATGTTGAAATTCAAAATGAATTATGATAATTATACACTTCTTAGTCAACAGAAGCTTTTGGGTTCCAAAAAAACATCTGTGCCTTCAACTCCATAGGTCTTTTACTTCATTTGGGGTGACATTAGATCAACGAGGGTATAACAGTCCAACATCTAATCGAGTTGTTGCTACATGGGTTGGACCCCACGAATACTCCAAACCCTCATCTCTGTAGACAAATATTGTGGCCAGTTATCAATAATAGGATTTATACCCGGAGAAGCTTCATCTGGCTGTTTCCAACCTCCATTAAAAATAAACTTGTCAGCCTTGGTGGATCTATGCAAACCTAGTTGGCGTATAGCTCAATTTGAATGTAAAACCAAAGAATGTCTGCTGGCCCAACAAATCAAGCATAATCTAACTTCGATCAACCATGTCCATGAACGCGTTGTTGGAGGTTTGACAACCCAAAAGCTTCTATCTTTGAGGAAGTTAGACTTAACCGTTTGCTCCAAATTGATTGAGAGTCTTTTGAAAGAATATATCCCAAATATGCTTCATAATGGATGCTTTATTCCAATCACCAATAAGCTTGAATCCCAATTTGCCTTCTCCTATCGGAAAACAAACTCAGTCCCAATCAACTTTACCTTCATACATATTCATCTCAAAACCAAACCAAAGAAAAGTTCTTAGGATTTTATCTTATCTCCTTACAAACTTTCTTAGGAAAGAGAAAAATGGTAGACCAATAAGATTGGATGGAGAAGAGGACAGATTTCACTAATTGAGCTCTTCCAGCATAAGACAAACAAAAGTTTGTCCATGACTTTACCATGGATGTAAGCTTTTCAACTAACACACTGCATTCGACTGCTTTAAGCTTGGAAGTAATGAGGGGAACCCCCAAATATCTCACCAATAATTTGCCCTCTTTGAAACCAACTCTAAGAGAATGTCATCTTTCACCTCCATTGTAATAATAACATCAGCAAAACAAAGATGACTAACTTTATCAGCTTTACATCTCCAATGCAGATCAAATTAGTCATTAGCCAAAACGAACAAGTAAGTAGACAAAGGTATCTTCTTGTTTTATATAATTATTGTGATTCTCTTTTTAAAAATAAATAAATGAAAAAAGGAATATGATTCTCAAAAAAGGGTACACACTAGAAGAACTAATCATCTAATTTTATACTTTGATACAAAAAGTAGTTTAATTTATAAATTGCTTAATTATTGAGAGAGAGTTTTATCTAAACATTAAGTTTTTCCAACTAAATCGAATTTGCGTCAAAATTTACCTATGTGATCAATTTGACTTACATTTTCTTTTTTCTTTCTTTTTTTCCTATTCTTCTTTTCTTATTCATTTAGAGTTGGTATGTTTTACCACCATACATCTAATCTGCTCAAATTAACTTTTTGCTCATAATCATCATGCATCTATCCTTGACAAGTATATCTTAGATAGCAGCAATGCGTGCATTCTTCTTATTTTATCTTACACATCAAACAAGGCTCCTCCTTGTAAATTATTTTAGAGAATTTTTTCTATTTCTTTTTCGTTTCATACGTTTAGATTGATAAAAATGTTAAATGTATAAGATCTCTCATTATTGTCCATCCTTTTACAACTTTGTCCACAAAATCACTACTTTAAAACTTGTTTCACATTTTCAGTTTGAATGAATAATTTTTTATATATATGTTGAAACTCATTTATCTAAATATAACTCTGATTAGGCTATGCGAACTTCCATAATAAATGTTTTCAACAAAGAAGTATTTCAATTAAGAAATCTTTAAGATTCAAGCAATACAAGTTTTTGCGCGTCATTTTGATTAGTACAAGATGTGAGGTATGAATTTAAAATGTAAGCCTACAAATGTTATGAATTTAATATGTATAATATTTATCCAATTTTAATATGTATAATTGCAATTATTTTTAATTTAAAACTTATCATTGTAAGCCTATCAATGTTATGAAAGTATTTCTAAAAATCTATATTTGCGCGGCCAATCTTTTCTCACCCTCAATAACGGTTGATTAAAAAACTAGTTTAATTAAGTAAACATAATCAAGAGAGTGTTCGTAGCACCCCACTAAAATTATAAATATTATTAAATAAATAATTGATGATAATTTAAATTAAGCATAATAATAATAATAATAATTTAACATCTTCATGACAAGTGTAAATTTTGTTACGAATGGTAAATTATATAGATGGCAATTGTGAGTGTAGGTGTCAATGGAAGAAAGCATGAGTCATCACTTTATTTGCCAAGTGGACCAATATAGCTGTATGTATTATCTTGAGTTGACTGGTCTTATGCCTATGTGCCAATACTATAAAGTGCACGGCTTTAAAATGAGTACCCATAAGAGGAAAAGACTGATGAAGTCATCCTTCACCATCAACCAAACAACTCTCTCTCTCTCTCTCTCTCTCTCAATACGCACACACACGACGCACACTTTCCTTTTATAGGAACATATTTTAAAGTCATGCATTCTATAGACTAACATATAGACATAATACTTGTCAACTCAAGACTACACATATAGCTATATCATTTCCGCATGCAAATAAAATGATGACTCATGTTTTTCAATTGACACCTAGACTCTGACTTATCAACTATATATTCTATTACTTGTCAAAAATGTACACATGTTATGAAGATATTAAATTATTATTATTATTATTATTATTTGTTAATTTATTTATTTAATAATATTTCTAGTCTTAGGGGTGCTACACTGATATTTTATCTCTTAACCATTCTATTAATATTTTGTCATAAAATTTATATAGGGATATTCTAAAGGAAATAGTTATTAGCTTTTCATCTTTATTTTTTGTATTGAAAAATTAACTAAATTGCCCATTTATTTTTAGAATACTATTTTTATTAATTTCAATAGCATAACTTTGTCTTTATTGTTAATCATTTTCACATTTGGGTTATAAAAAACACGCGAGATCACAAACTTAATGTAAACTCTTTAATTTTTTTTGTTTTGTCCTTCTTTTTTGTCCAGCTTAATGCAAAATATATATTACTAACAAAAATTTTCAAGTTATACATGAAACTTTTAAGATATATACGAAACTATGAAATAAAAGAACTCAAGATAAATATATAAAAAAATTGGGTGATTAAAAAAAGCAAAAGATATTATACAATTCTATTGATATTCAAATATACAAAATATTAGGTAAAAAGAAATAAAGTGTATATCCCCATTAATTCTATTTCTCCTCAACATTATCTAACTTTCAATAAACAAAACGTCTTGCAAAATAATAATAGCTCCTCAACATTATCTAACTTCCAATAAACAAAAAGTCTTGCAAAATAATAAAAAAAGAAAAAGAAAAGAAAGATTTCATGGCTACAATTTTTGAGGCAGTTTGCATCAACTTGTTTGCTCCATATATTATTCCTACAACAACATATATCAATATTAGTAGAACAATTTGTACATCAAGGGAAAAATTATATTACATAAATGTATGTATATTGAAATGAAAGTGTGAGTAAAAAACTTAATGAAATAATATAAAAAGTATGAAAAAGAAATAAATACATTTGTTGCTATTAGATGGGTTATAAGAAGGTTGATATCTTAAATTTGCTCGATACCCTTGGTATTCACAAGCTTTATTTTCTCCTCCAACTCAAAAATCATTGTTAAATCTTCTAAAATATTAGTTGCCTCCATTTTCAAGTAACTAAAATTAATATGACAAAAAAAGTAGAAAAATATAATGTAAAATATGGGCAAAATATTGCACAAAAGAAAACAATATTACAAAAAAAAAAAAAATTGTCAGGTCAACATCAAAATAAGAAATTGAATAATAATTTTGAAATTATCGTCACCAAAGCCAAAAAGAAGATGGCGAATAATAGTATTATTGAATGCATAAAAATGAATAATAGACTATTAGAGCTTTTCGTCAAATAAATCAAACTAAATTACTATTTAAATATTAAAATGGTATATTGGCCAATTGATAAAAATTATAAAATGAGAAAAGTGTCAATAACAATTTTGGAGTGCCAATAACAATTCTCTATTCTAAAGTACTTGTAATTTATTATTGATGTCATGCTCAAACTATTTTCTCACTCAAATTAATCATCCACTTTATTAATTATTCTTATTTAAATACAGATAATTAAGAGAGTATAACTTTACCTTTCAACCTTTCTATTGATATTTTCTGATGCAATTCCCACATGGATATTTTGTACGTACAAAAAAAAAAAAAAACTGAAGAAACCACTATGCTATTCATCTGTTTTATATACAGTTTAGGTTTAAATTTAGATATAGAAGATATAAACAAATGCTCTATGCTACTACTCCTAAAACTTGCATGGAACTTGGGAAAAGCTTAAGCAATGGCGTCACTCTAATAGCTGAAATTGATTCAAAGGCAGCTATTACACTAAGGGGATGTTTGATTTCGAATTACAACCATAAGACCCTTCATTCCATATGAATTTGTAGGTCCCACATATTAAAAAAATTTTAAGCATGTTCGTTAAAGAATGAAAGTTTTGGTAATTATATGTCATTCCTTACAATGTTCATGTTTGATGTTCTCAATATTAATGGTATTTCACGAGTAAAAGTTGTTTTTCCCCATTTTGTGAAAGGGGCATGATACTCTCATTTCATATAGACTAAGTGGGTACATAAAAGTAAAAACACAAAGGGTCATTTATAATTCTTAAATTGTAATGTCAGAAAAGCACCTCCAAGCTGCTTTTTCTTATGGGCATTTTTTGTTGATTTGCCATCCTAGAAATCTCACTACAAATCATGCACGATTATAGGCTGTTGGAAACCATGATTTATTTATTGTTTGTACAGCTTGACATAGAAAGTAGAGATTAAGGTTATAATTAGGTGGGAGTTAAGAAAGTAGGATTAAGAGTAGCATTTAGTGGTGTTAGGCAAACCATGTACTATATATTACTCATTTCTCATTGTAAAGGATTTTCTGAAATTGTTCAAAAGCTAGTTTCTAACATAGGCGATGTTTAGTAATACCACATAAGTGCAAATCAAACATGCCGTAAGAACGTGTAGGAATACACATCGACAATAGAAAAACCGAACAGTGTCCACGACATACCTGATGCCCCCGAGCATTCCACGCCTGAAATCTTTATGTGTACATGTAGTTTCATCCAATTGCTTCTAAACCAGTGAGTTTTGCAGCAAGTTGAAAAAGATGATAAGCTGTTGACATAACATAAGCTACAATTTAAAATTTAAAAGCAGTCTGATGTTCGCATGTAGAGGTTATCACTATTAGTAGATATGGAAAATGAAGACAGACCAATATGAACAATTCTGAAAAGAATAAGAAATGGAATTTGCCGAAAAAAAGAAATTGACTTGAAATAGACTTACCAAGTCAACATTCACTTTTCCCTTTTATGGAGCAAGTACATCCAAAATACTGTATTGGTTTTCAAAATCTGAGCGAAATTTTTAAAGATGCCAAAGAAAGGCTTTAAAGCATCCTGAAAATACAAGTCAAAAAACATAAACCTATAAATACAAAACAATATGAGACATGAGTTCACCAAAGCAACAAAATGTACATCTTATTGCCTAGTGATAGAAAGACCATGAAGCAAGTTTCATTTAATAAGCTAGACTAAACGGTTTGTCACCAAAAAAAGAAGTAAGGGCATGTTTGGATAGGTTTTTTTTTATCTTTTTAACAAAAACAATAAATGAATAAATAAAAAGCACTTCATTTAAAAAAATAATTAAAAAAAAACAGTTTTTTGTTGCACTTTCTCAAAAAACCCATAGCCAAAGGAAAAGCCCAAATATGGATTTTTTATTACCTTATCCAGAGTAGTTTCCAAAGAAAACACCTTTAAAGCACGTGTAAACTATTGTATCCAAATACAAAAAAATTTGGCTTTAAAAAATCAAAAACTATAAAAAAAAGTTGGGCTGGACAAACGCTTATTTTTTAAACTTATCCAAATGGACCCTAAATCCTCTTCACTGTAAAGGTCCGAGAACTGCTTTTCTTGAAGATTATGTTTGCACCATAATATAATCCTAATTCACATGGTCCAGAACTCTGAATTTATCGAAGATCAAATTTCAACTAAAAACATCAAATTTATAGACCACGAGCTAGAAAGCAGACTATGTTATCTCCAACAAAACTATAAATTCTGATAATAAAGCTAGAATCATCTTATAAATATACATGGTATTTTGGAACAGCAGCTTTACAATTAACCGCTGCTAAAAGATTTACATAAATGTCTGTCATTCCTTAGTAAAGGTATGGGACATTGCACATGTGGGGATCTCATATGTTATAACGCACAACGAATTAAGTGGGAACTTACATTTTAAAAAATTCGTAAAACAATCTCACACACACATCATACATTCTTTTTTAAACAAGCACCCAAAATTGAACCAAGACTAAACATTCGTGTTGGCATTTACCATTTTAATAACAAATTCCAGTTATGTTCCTAATCCCATAATAGAATTAGATCCATCCTAAAGCAAACCACGCAAATCTCTGGTTGATAATTTGTACATAAACGAATAACTTATGATGCTTCCCAGACCAAATAAATAACCCCCAACCCAAAAATGACCAAACGTCTTTCAAGTTTCAACCTCTTTCTTAAATGGAAGAGTAAGATGATTTTATATTGTTTAAAGGGTTACCATGCTCTAATGCCACATTGTATATCATATTTCTTCACCCATGCAAAATAGTCAGCCCCAGAACAAAGAAAACCAAAAGCTGTTCATCTCAAATTCAATACGAGTCACATATCTACTTCACAGGACATCACAGAGTAGAGAAAAACAGTTCCAGAAATAACAGAACATACCAATGGCGGGAATAGTAGCAATGAACCTCCGAGCTTCAGCTTGTACAGAATGGTGGTCATACCTGAAGAAATCAAGATTCAAGACCAACCATCAGAATGGGACTTTCCTTCTCGGCAAAAATGTCAGCACTGTTTCTCATTCTTCCTTTAGATCCCTGTCATCGTCATCATTTCAGCAGTTAATTTACAGGACATGGATACATACAAGGATAACGTGATTAATGTGAAGCATGATTCACCACAGTATACATCCCATGACCAACATAGCTCTCGATGTAGGTCAAAATATTTTCTCATAGAAGGATGAAAGAGTGCATAAGTGCATAATACATTGGGTTTCCTATGTCCAGACAACAGTCGCTCTCTTGCTTGCATTACTTATCTAAAGATCTCAATGCATAAGGGTAGAGTGAAAATTTTCACACACACTATACTCTGATGATAATCTCACAACATATATACACACCACAGTGGCCATTACGACCAAACTGAAACCAATTCACATTACATGAAACTTAAAACAACTTTCCAATGGATAGTTCGATATATATATATATAATTTTTTTATTGCACACAATCTAGGAAATTATTATTTTACAGTACACATGTTTATGCCATGAATGTTGAACCATAGTTCAATTCCATTCTATGTGCATGCACGGAAAATATGAACTTGTAGTCACATTTTATTTTGAAATGGACACATCAATTGACACCACACATGTAGGTAAGGGATACACATTTGATAAAAGATTATCTCATGTAACACAAATGTGAAAGATTCTGAATTACTATTATTAGAGTAAAAGTCTCAAATCCCACAAAGAATTGAACTAAACTAATGGATCTACACAGAAATGCACAGCTCCATATAACCACAACAATCTTTATTAAAATTCACGAATAAATAAAAGAAACAAGGTTAAGTCCCGAAATTGTTAAAAAATCTACATTGAGACTGAAATTATTAGTTAGCAAAACACCCAAATCAGATTAAAAAACAATTAAGAAAATAAAGGATTTCAATACCGCCAAACATAAGCTCAATCCAAATCAAACTCTTCTTTTCGTCCAGAAAGCCCTTTGCATTAGAAGAAATGGACGAAAAAATATTCCACAACTTCCGCATAGAAATTGTCATTCAAAACAAAAAATAAAAATAAAAAAGTCACTAGTGACCTTAAATCAAACAACATAAATCAATGGAAAACGAAATCCCCATCAGAATTTCCTCCACATAAATGAAATCGAACCACAAAAACAACTATATCAGTGTATGAAAATATATAAGCCTATGTGGATTGAATGCATAACTTAAATCTCATTAATATTCAAAATTATTTTAAAGAAGCAATCAAATATTCACCCATGAAACTAGGATGTTGCCTGATGGACACAACTTACCAAGAAAATTGTTTCTGCCAATCACCTCACAGTAATCACAACAAAGGCATTTGTCTCTCAGTCACAAACCCGTAAGTTCGATCATGTTTGTATTCACCAGAACTCCCCACAGCTGCATAATCCATTCCTAAAATGATGATATCGACTCGTGTCCCTGACAGTTATTTCTCTCTTTGCAATAATACTGATGTACTTTAGAGCATTGTGGCAATCACCACAAACCCTCAAATTCTTGGTAACCAGAATAGGCTTATCAGCTTTAAGGCTAATAATTCCATACGCAACAGCAAGCTTCTCGCTGTGATAGAGAAGAATATTTTCCTTCTCCTCCTCTTCAACATCATGGTAAACAAAATCAGATTCTGTAGTATAGCCTAATCTTTTCATTTCAGCAACTAGTTCCTCCAATTTCTTGCATATTTTGGATGATTCTTGGTGAGACCAATCTCCACCAACAAAGCCACGCACAATCCCATTTACTTCTATCCAACTACATCCCGGTATCTTCTTAAACCCCAGTTCCTTCTGCTGGATTCTAACATTTGCAGCATCGTCCCATCTTTGTGCCGTGGTGTACAAATTAAATAAGAGAACAAAGTTTCCGGTGCTTGAGGGCCCCAGGGTCCGAATTTTTTCGGAAACTTCTTCACCAAGTTTGATGTTTTTGTGGATCCTACAAGCAGCTAGCAAGGCATTCCATAGATAAGCATCGGGCTCAAATGGCATCGTGCTAATGAGTTCATGAGCCTCATCCAAAAGACCGGAACGGCCCAAGAGATCCACCATGCAAAAATAGTGATCCATCTTTTGAACAATATTAAATTCTTTACTCATGATAAGAAACAGATGTTTCCCCTCAGAAACAAGTCCCGAGTGGCTGCAAGCCGACAGGAGAGCAACAAAGGTCACTTCATCCGGTTTGTGACCTTCATTCAGCATATCTTGAAATAGCAAAATTGCTTCCTGTCCAAGCCCATGAATCCCATAACCAACAATCATTGCATTCCATGAAACCACATCCTTCTGAAGCATTTTATCAAACACTTGTCTGGCAGAATCCATCTTACCACACTTGCTGTACATGTCAATTAGAGCATTACAAACAGAGATATCTGCCGTGAATCCACGAACAACAGCATAACCGTGTCCACAAATCCCATGTTGCAGAGCAGATAAATAAGAGCAGGCTGGTAAGAAGCCCATCATGGTTGCCAATTCCGGGTGAACACCTACAAGTTGCATTGTATGGAACATTTGCAGAGCTTCATCTGCATAACCATTCTGGACACACCCAGAGATTATAGCACTGTAAGAAACAGAATCTTTAACCTGCATTTCTTCAAAGAATCTCATCGCATCGTTCATCGACCCGCATTTTGCATACATTGAAATAAGTGTATTGCCCACCATCAAGTCCAAGGCAAACCCCAACTTAATTGTATAACAGTGTAGCTGCCTCCCCATGTTCAAATCATTCTGCTTCGCGCAACCACGAACAATAGTTGCAAGCATAATAGGTGAAGGACTCTCTCCCACCTCCAATCTCATTTTCCCGAACAATTCCAAGCCATCTACAGTGGCGTTACAAGTGACACAAGCTCCAATGACAGCGCTCCAGGTGACCTCATTTTTGGATGCCAATGCGCCAAATATCTTCCTCGTATAATCCAACAGCCCACATTTCCCGTACATGTCCAGAAGCCCAGTAGCAACCATGGCATCAACATCAATACCCCTTCTCAAGCAAAAACCATGAACAGTCTTTCCTTCCCTCAACCTACTTGCTTCCCCAATTACAGGCAGAATTGCCACTACTGTTGATGAATTTGGTCCCATCCCATATTGTTGCATGTCCAAAACTAGTCCGATCGCCTCCCAAAACATCCCATGTAATGAAAACCCCGAAATCATTGCATTCCACGCTACAACATCTCTCTCCGGCATTTCATCAAACACTTCCCTCGCCTCGACCAAACACCCACACTTCAGATAAAAATCAACCAATGCGGTACAGACATAAACATCGTTGTCCAGATGAAGCTTTTTGGCATGCCCGTGAATCTCCACACCAGCCCCCACATCCTGCAAAGCAGAACAAGCCTTGAGCACAAAAGGATAGGTGTACTTTGTGGGTATAACCCCAGAATCCACCATTTCACTGTACAAATCAATGGCCTTCTCAAAGGGCCCATCCCATGCATAAGCCCTAATCATCTGGTTCCACAATATAGACTTGTTTTTCCTCTCTGGGCTTGGGATTGAGTTGAAGACCCGGTGTGCAAGTTGAGGCCTTTTGCATGAGATGTAGAAACGAGTGAGCTTGTCTAGGCCTGATGATTGGATACTGATATCTTTACCGTTGAGCTTGAGGAGATACTGATGAATTAATTTGCCTTGTTTGAGCGATTTTGTTACAATGCAAGTTTCAAGAAGTTGCAAGCAATTGTAGATGGTTGAGACAGAGCTCCTGTTAAGCATAATGTTGTTGAAATGACGACTCATGGTTTTACCCGAGTATATGAATAGTTCCTGAACTGCTCGATTTCGTAGATTATGTCCAACTACAAACATAAATATTGCTAATTGATGTTCAATCTTGATTCGGTTAGTGTGACGTAGTAACCCTATTGTGTGCAACATATCACACAACTTACGGAATACATGTTTGTCCATACGAAAATTCTCCATGCCTCGTTTGGTCCTTTGAGAACTTCATCTACAAAATGTGTACCCTTTGAGACTCAATACAAGTGCCAACTTCTATGATACAAAAACTCACTAATCACATAACTTCATTCCATTAATTTTCAAAATTATTTTCAAGAAGCAAACAAATTTTTCAATATCATTAATTTTTAAACTTATTTTCAAGAAGCAAACAAATATTCACCCATAAAACTAGGATATCGCCTAATTGTAACAATTTTACCAAGAAAATCGTTCCTGCCAATAACCTCAAGAATAATCACAACTTCTATAACCACAATATCTCCATTAAAGAACCAAGAAACGTCCTCACCCCTTTAGAAAATTTATTCTAAAGGGCACCAGCCAAGAAACAAGGACCAGTTATCCTCATTTCTCATCCCACCAGCAACATCATCACAAGTAACAGCCTATCTTAATTCAAATCAACAACCCCTTGTCATGAGTCACTCTACTATAACACTCTTTTTAGCTCTACAGAACATCTTCAAGACTATAACCTAACATCACATTTACTTTTATGGTTAAAATTTGTGTGATTTGTTTATTGATGGATTAATTGAATATTCAAGAATAAAATTCACAACCAAACCCTCAATCCTCACTTATTTCACTCAATCTTTTAACTAAACAGTGGATTTGACATTTCATTCTAATATGGGTTACTGACATATTTAATGGGTGGACAAAGAAGAAAGATGTAATTTAAGTATACGTACTTAAATTTCAATAATATAAAATTATAAAATATTAAATAAATTTAATAAAATAAAAATTATACAAAGTCACGTAATTAAGAAATAAATAAATAAAAAAGAAAGTAGAAAAACACTGCAAGTAAGAGAAATAGAGAGGATGGAGACAAATGAGTAATTCGAAAGACCACATATATGGGAATAATTATTAGGAGGGCCTCCAAGAAAAAAATATCTATCAATGGAATTAAATTTAGGATTTAGTTAAAAGAAAATAAATGTAGGATTAGGAGATTTACGGGCGTGAAAAAAAATTGTTGATTTGATCCCTTTTTTGGCGATCAAAGCATAATTATAGTCATTGGAACGCGTTGGGAAATTATAGTATGATAGAAGTACGAAAAAATTAAAAAAATAAATAAATAAAAGGATTAGGTGGAACGCGCTGGGGAATTGGACATGGAACCCAATACTGAGGGTATAGTGGGCCATTAGGACATCAAGTTTGTGTTGTTCAGTGGTCTATCTGGAATACATATGCCTAGGTTTGGTTTTTGCCTAAGAAAATATAAAAATAAAGGAATATCACTCGTACGTCTTAAAAAAAATAAATAAAATTATTCGATACTCGAATTCAAATTGATTTTTAAAAGTTCATTGGAGCTTAGTTCATTAAATATAATAGATTAAGTTTCAATACATTATTGGTGTCATAAGACTTGAAATTCAAATTGGACCGAATTCGAATGAATTTTAATATAGTTAAAATTTGTCAAAGCTCAACTTATTGAGTCATTAAATCAAATCCTAATAACAAGATTTAAGAGTCTATAACGGGTTCATACCAAGCTTAAAAATATTACTAGTATGGTTTAAGAGTGAGGCGGTGCATTGGAAGTGTGTGCTACTAATTACCAAAGGCTATTCGCAATAATGCTATAATCATCAAAGAGATGTGTGAAGTGCACAATTTCTAATTGTCATGGAAAATTCTATGTGATTGCAGTATTTCATGGATTATGAGGTTTTGTAATTCCTCTAACACGTATTTGATTGGGATTGGATTGTTTTATGAGCCGACACGGCTTGTAATTCAAGCTAGAGTTGAAATACGCAAAGTGATGTATTAAGTAATTCTCACAAGGTGTGCTTATTGTGGATTTCATTTTGGCTTTACAAAATTGGCCTACGAATTTATTAAAATGCCCCCAAAAGTTGATGTGAAATTTCTTCTTTTTGCACACTTTTTCAGGGGGTAAGTTGATGAAATCCCCTATCATAAAAAATTCCACCCAAACTAATTAATCAATATTGTATTAATACATTATTCCTTAAATTCTAATAATTCCAAATTGAGCTTATAAAATCCCACACCTGTGGGACCCACTCCTTTAAGGAATTTAGGGTGCATATGGACATAATTCCCTATCAAATGTATATGCATTTTCAATTAATATATAAAATTGGGCTAAATAGTTAAGCACTCCAATCAATGTTTAGGGTGTTTTATATTTAGTATCAAAACTTTTTGAATATGCAACTGTGAAACTCAACGTTTATAAATTACGCTCTAGTGGTGCTTTCGATAGAGTCTTTCAGAATATTCTATTGATTATGTAAAGTTAATTGCATTTGACCCCTTTATATAATTGCAAATTAATTATTTTATGGAGATTTTATATTAATTTCGATTATACAAGAAGGTCAAATGCAAGTAACTATATATTTTCAATGAAATATTCATAAAGATTCCATCAGAAGTACCATCATATCACAATGTTGGGTTCAATATCAAAATGTAAAAGACCACAAAAATCTGGATGTTTAAAGTATTTAACCTATAAAATTTCATGCACTTATTAAATATTGCAACATTCCATTTTCGTCAACTTTTAATAAAATAATGGTCAAATTCTAAAAAAATGCCCAAGACGTACATCAGTAATCAATGGAATGGGATAATGAACAGAGGTAAAAGACAACACATGTTGAATTGCAGCATTTGGGAAGAGAAGAATCCACTCAGTGAATGCAATTCCTCTATCAAGGCTCATTCTGATACCCAATGAAACTTAAATTGCATAACCCCGGAGAGTTGAGAATGTCTTGCATGGAAGATTTCCCTCTCTTTTAGAAGAACATTAAAATCTCCCATGACTATTAAGACTCATTATGATATGAGTCATATGACTCGATTAGTCCCAAAAAGTGGATTTAAGGGATGAGACACATGGTACGTGCACACTAGTAAATTGCCGCAATTGGGAGTCCATACAAGACGAGATTAACATGTTAATAAACCAACTATTGAAAACAAATATGTATATATATATATATATTTATAGAAATGGCATTGGATACCCACAAGTCCAACAGGTGAATAAACTCGGAGTGAGAGAGATTAGTGAACAGAGAATTTTAGCAATTTTATAAAAGACATAATTTCAATTTAGCATAAAAATAGAATATCAAGCTTATGTTTGTGGTACTTTCAAGAAATCACCTTCATGAATCACTCCTCTGGCCCCTCACAATAGACTCTCTCCCTCTCATCCCATTGCCGTCACCTCCTTCCCCGGCAACGGCGCTAAAATTTGATGGTTGTCGAATCCCCCAAAAATAAATCCTACTCCTCTAAATACAAAATTAACTCGTAGATAGGGCGAGAAGGGTCAATCCCACAGGGAATAAATACTGATAAATTCCAAGATAACCAAGTAAAATAAAGGGGGCTTTTGAATAACAAATCAATAAAATAAAAGCAAGACACAAATTAAAAAACAAGAATATATGAATGAAGATTCAGTCAAGTGTAATTCTTTGCACAACGTTTTCCTGGATTGACCAATGATTCAAATATATCTTTTAACTAATGCAATAAATTGGTTATAGCCTTCAGAGAACTCGTCCAACCTAATCTTTCCTTAATAATAGACTGGACACGCGAATGTGATGAATAATCCCTAATTAACGAATAACCCTAGTCAAACAATAGGATTTAATCTGTTGACAGCATTAAAAACTAGAAAGACCCAATCTTAGCCAACGAATCTACGAACATGGTTGTTTGAAACTAGATTGTGTATTTTCCGTATTATAACGAATTATACTACTTTCCACTTGTGTTTATTCAATTAAACAATTATAGATTTAATCTTACCAACTAGAACTATGAAAGTAAATTAACTGAACAACCAGTCGAAATTGCACAACTATCAAAATAACAATAAGAGATGGAGTTTTCCCAAAAAGCATAGGAAAATACACAACTACTGTATAAAGTTAAAAGATTAAGCAAACCGATTAGATCTCACAATCCTTGAAGAAAATGTTGGCTTGAATTATTCCTTGACTGAATAAAGAAATTTAGCCACGCATGACCATAATCACAACTTCAATGTCACGACCCGAAAAAATACCCTCAACTATTTTACTAAACAAAGCTGAATTTCGAGGACGAAATTCTTTTAAGGAGGGGAGGATGTGACGACCCCGGTAATCCTTAATATTTAAATAATTGATTTAAAATCTTTTGTTTCTTGAAAATGTTACCGTTGCGCATTTCAGTCCAACATATTTTAATAAAATAAAAGGATATTTTTTCGGGTCGTGACAAATGGTATCAGAGCCGCTTGCCAGCCGGAATACCGGGAGCTAAGTGCTCTGTGGGACAAAGTGCTACGCATACGGGAGCCACCGCTTGAGCCGCAGAGCAAATGTTATGTCTTGAGCCCACGAGGCCAAGTGCTATGTATTGAAAGTCTTGAGCCCACGAGGCCAAGTACTACATGTCTTGAAAGTCTTGAGGCCATGAGGCCAAGTACTATCTCTTGAATGTTTTGAGCCTACGGGGCGAGGTGCTACGTGTGCGGGAGTCGCCTCTTGAGCCCACAGGAGCTACCTCTAGAGTCCCGACGCCTGGCAGATGGTATTGGTATGTGTGACTTTTGCTACAAAACTTCTAGTGTATCTATTGAATTTTGTATTTGATTGGAATATATTTTGGGTTCCAAACTCTTTTGTGAAAACATATTTTTCGAAAAATACCCTCAACTATTTTACTAAACAAAGCTGAATTTCGAGGACGAAATTCTTTTAAGGAGGGGAGGATGTGACGACCCCGGTAATCCTTAATATTTAAATAATTGATTTAAAATCTTTTGCTTCTTGAAAATGTTACCGTTGCGCATTTCAGTCCAACATATTTTAATAAAATAAAAGGGTATTTTTTCGGGTCGTGACATTCAAAATAAAATATCAAAGTTCGAAAATTTTAACGAGAAAACTAAAGAACTAGAATTCAAGATATTTAAACAATAATCTACAATTGTGTATATCTAGGGCTTTAACCCTTGATCAAATTCCTAATAGGATGATGATTCTATGGAAGCCTGAAGAATCTTAGGCAAGTAGGGGATTTGTTTCCAAGTTGAACTCTTGCTATAACAAGGTTTTGTTCTTCCATTCCCGCGTAGGAAATTCAGCCCATAGGGCGTGATCACGCCTTGAGTCACAAGTATGATTATTTATATGTTTAGCCCTCCAACTTCCTTGTATGTTATCCCTCTGCACTTTTTACCAACTTTAGGCCCTTTTTTAGCTCCTTTTCATCAATTTTAACCTAAGACAAATAAAAATTAAATTTGCTGAAATTCTAATCAAATTGAGACTTCAAAATTAACTAAATCAAGTGCAATTGTTGACTAAAACTAGGTAAAAATAATATACTATCAAATTCCTCCACACTTACTCCATGCTTGTCCTCAAGCATGCAATAAATCCAATTTATCAAATTTTCTCAAGAAAAGCAAATTCTTAAGGCAATGTCAAATTAACAAAGTCAAAAAGCAAATGTAGGCACACTTAAAAAGAGAACAACATTTAAGGTACATCCACAAAAATCTCCAAACTTAGGCATTGGTTCAAACAAAGGTCTTTAGGCACATAATATGATAGGATTAACACTTTTTACCCCGATCCTTAACAAACAAGTTTGGTTTGCAAATCCACTCAAAGGAGAAAATCACCGTAGTCACACAAGACATCACTACATGTGGACAAGCATGGACTAAGTGTGGGGGAGATTATAAATTTGATTCTGTTTGGAACTAATTATATGAGATTATTTTAGGGGTTTATGGGTTGAATTATATGTGTATCCCATCTATAATTTGTTTGGTAGTTTTTTTGTTTTTTTGTTTTTGGCCATTTATAAGGCATAGGCTCGGTTTCTTATCCATCAACTTATGGGATAGCTTATCCCACGATGGGGGTGGGATGTCTAATCCACTTTATTTAGATTGAGTTGTTAAAAGCTATAATTTGTTGTATTACCCTTAAATATATATGACAGGGCTTAAATTAAAGGGCTTCTCGTAATTTGTTTCATACCCATATGTGAAAAAAGAATACTACCAAATATAGTTTGAAGAATATCCCGTGCAACAATACTTGTTATCAAATAGATTAATACAATGGATTGATAACAAATTTATACCAATAATCAACTAAGTGTACTTGTTTACACAAATTTCGCATCTGTAATAAAATTACAAGACAAGAAAAATATGGACAAATAAAATATTTGAATTTTAAAAAATATGTGGTTACAATCTCTGGAAAATATTAATACTTTGATTCTTCTCATTGGAACTTTGATTCAAAGGGTTGAAAGCTTGTTCTTGAATCAGTTGAATAGTGAGAATTTGATGCCTCAAGGAAGATTTCGGCCCTTTGTGGCAGCAACACTTTGTTATGGCAAAAGCTCGGGAATTTGAGAGCTCAATGTTTGATATTTCTTTTTTTTTATTTTCTTTTTTTTTTCTTTTGAGGTCCTTGTATTTTCTTTGGGTGCCTCTATTTATAGGTGCACGATAGGTCTTTATATTTATGTCTTTTTACTGGGATTAGGCTTTTAGTCCAGTTGACACGCATCTACACTTAATGAGCTCGAGTTCGAAAATTAATATATTATTTATAATTATATATATAATAAAATAAATATAAAAATAAATATTAAAAAAATCAAGGCTCGCGAGCTTATGAACAAGAGTTACTTGGCTCGAGCTCGCCTCGAAATTTATACGGGCTCAGCTCGAGCTCGGCTTGGCTCAAATTATTTGAATTCGAGCTCGAACCTTTGTCGAGCCGGCGCGGTTCGTTTGCATCCCTAGTTGTTGAAACCACAAAATAACACAAAGGGGAATTTATAACTGTTTGTTTTATATGTACTGTACAAAACCAATACTTCACCAAATAGTTTTTACTCAGCACGTGACACATCCCATCAGTCCAAAAGAGTTTAGTAAGTGCATTTTCATTGTCCACTATATAACTGAAAACTAATTCCTTATCCTTGAGTCTGCATCACATCAAGCTAAGCCAATGTTGTTTTAACATCTCCTTGCCAAACCTTCTTCATCCGTTCTTTATTAAGATGGTTGTATCCATCCTTTCTTCTAAAGGGAAGCTTCCCAGGACCACCCTCAAGATGCTCCAAAAAATCCATCACCTTACCAGCTTGAATACCAGAAGATGTCAAGCCACTCAACAATAACTCTGCAGGTGTTCCAATGGTCATGTGTAGTTTACACAGCTACACCAATTTATATATATATATATATATAAGTACTTACACACTAATTTATTTTAGAGCAAACTACACTATGCCCCTTATATTATAGCATTTGCAACACTTACTCCCTCGGATTATGAAAAATAGTATTTTTCCCATTTAAAATTGATACTTAAAATGCTAACAACAAAATTATACCAAAAAAATATTTTAAATTATTGTCTTCAAATATTCATTTTAAAGACATGTTTTAATTTTTTTCTCAGTATGAACATTTTTATTCATATTAATAATTCAAAAACGCTTATCTTATACTCGATCATTGATTATTGTTCTTTATATATGATTAAAATGTTTTACCGTGACATATAAAAATTAAAATAAAGTGACAGAAAAAAAAACTAAGATAACTATATATGTCAATAATGATATTAATATAAGGAGAAAATATTTGAATAGCATAACATATTGTAATTTTGTCATTAATTTTTTAACTAGTAAATTTCAAGTGGCTAAATGAATTTTTTTATAATACAGGCAGTAAAATTAAATACGTTTACAATTTTTAACTTTTTAAAAATTCAAAAAATATTAAAAACATAAAAAAGAAACTTATTTTTACATAATACTATTATATTCTCCACCTTTGAAAAGTTGTGATGATATTATTATTGTTTTCCAAAATATTTTGTAAAATTTCTTAAATTATAAAAAGTCTAATGCAACCCCTCCCCCCACCCCCCCACCCCCCGCCCCCACACACACCAAAAAAAAAAAGACCAAAGTCCTTATTGGTCAGGTTTCAGGTTTTACCAAACCCATCCAAACCCAATTCATTGTCATCCCTATGGATAAATGTTACATTAGCCATACTATGAGGGGACAAACTTTACTACACCATTTATTTTAAGTGAATGGTATATTATAAACCACATAAAAAATTTAATTTGTTTTATTACAAGGTGTAATGTAAATCTTCTAACCGTCTATATCACAATATTACCTATTAGCTTTCAATATGTGTGCACTCTTTGATGTCTCGAATGGATGGTTGTGATATGGATTAAAATCCGTCACTTTATACTTGCCATCACTAATGTCATGTGCAAATCAGATACATGCTTTACATCCACTCCTTGTTTCAGGTTTTGGCTTGCGCATTAATTGTTCACCTTCTTTGCGAGGTGCTCGAAATCCTTCTCATGAACAAACCAATTCCTATTTTGTACAAGAATAGTGGCCCTCTTCTCTTTGTGAGATTTTCGCACATTGAATCCCATCGCATTAGCATATAAAGTATGGAATTGGTCAGCTTCCTTTATATTTCTAAATTTCAATTCCCATATTTTTACAGGGTCTGTCAACTCAGACATATTTTCTAATATCTCCCCTAAAGCCTCACTATAATTGTCATTTTCTTTGACCAACGACCCATCCATACAGCTATCTTGCTTCGCCTCATCAAATCCATCACACTCGTTCAAGTTGCAATCATCCATTGTTATCAAAAATACCTTTACCAATATGTATTGAATAGAGATAAATTAGTAGATTAGTTTAACTAAACACTCTTTATTATACTGCATCAGTACCATTGTTAGAGCTTAATTTACAATTTAGATCTAAAAAATAATTTAACTTCCATAAAGGTGCCACTGAATGTGTAGATATTCAAGTCACAAGATCCTAACGTACAACAAGTCACACAGCAAGATATAATAAATATTTTCATATCTTTATATCCCAATATAAAACAGTATTCAAAAAAAGAAATCACATGTATCTTTGTGTTTCTTCTCTAGTTTTAGAGTCCAGAGCAATTTCACATTTGAAATCATTCTCAAACCCATCAACCAAAATATAAAGTCAAAAAATAAAAACAACAGAATAAAAAGAAACTAACAGAATTATTTATAAATGCTGGAGTCATAAAATAACCAAGTTGACTAATCAACAATGTTAAGATGGAAAAATAATCTCGGCATGGAGAAAATACATATAAGAAGAACTTAGTTTTTTTTATATGTTAATTTATTATCTTACCAACCTACAGATATTTTTAGAGTACATTTCATTTATATAGATCAATAACTCATCTATTAAAAATCAGACTATTAAAGTAGATACAAGCCCAACACGCTGTGATAACGAATCGAATCCAAGACCTTATACTCTTAGGCCCTCAACTAATGGATCTTTAATATCTAAAAAAATGTGTCCTAGATAAGAAAAGATCTAGATTAAAAACACATCTAATTGATAGTTCTCCTGTAATGTGGTTATAATTCATTGTCTACCTCTCTACTTATTTAAGCATCGACACATAACTTAGCATCTAGAGTAATGAAATGAAGCCAATGGTGATACGAGTAAGGTGTTCTTTAATATGCCATAACATAGATTATTCATTTCCTAAACAACATTGTCATGTTGTTTGTGAATAGTGATGCCAATTGTCGGGCTCATTGACAAGAGTAGAGCACTTTTACCATTGTAACTTCATGGAAGCACGTTGATTCATGTACACACAAATAAAGTATTCAATTCAAGTAATAGAAGCAAGATTTATCACAGAGATCATGAATTATTTTGCAACTACTAATATTGGTTGAACAAAATACCGGGGCAAACTCTATACTTGAACTATCAGAATTGAAGGTCAACAAGCTTCACAAGTACAATTAATAATGTCTCCTCTCCCACCTAGACCTTCAAGTCAAAAAATACAAAGGAGTAACTCAAAGCATAGTTTTGAATAGCACAAAAGCACACAAAAGCACAAAGGCTTCCTGGGGCTATAGCCCGAAACGTATGCTTTTTTCATAAAAGCACACCAAGTAATAAGGAAAAATAATATTTTTTTATAATATAACAATATATCAATAAATTGAAAAATGCTAATAAATTGCAACAATATAAAACATATAATGACTAATAATTCAAATTCCAAATGTTGTTAGTAGATATATTAACGTCACTGACACACATCACACACTCTCAAGTCTTACTCATAGTTATTTAATCCCTATCAAGTCAAGAAGAGGGCAACAAAGGAGAAAAAATGTGGTTATAGTTCATTGTCTACCTCTCTCCTTATTTTAAGCATGTACAATAATGAAAGTATCTTGGTGATTATCAAAATGGGTTTAAGAAAAAATGACCAACGGTCCCTATTCTGGTCTATTGTCTACAAACATATTGAAAAGTTCATGCCAATAGCAAGTGCAAAGAATATATAAAGTTGGATACTTGCAAACGAATTGTGAAAAAATAACAAACTAGTAATGTTGTAATGTAAAAGATTAACTAAAAAATAAATAAATATCATGATCCTATCTAAGAGTCCGGCGCAACAGTTGAAGTGTTGGATGCAACTCGTGCTAGAAATCTATATGCTACCTTGCTGGCAGTTACAATTTCAGTTTTAGCTTGCCTAAACTGCAGCAACAATCATGTGAATAGAGGTTAAAGCATGCACGCATCTTTTGTATCAGAATCGAGCGGGGAGAGTAGGAAACACAACACAAACTAAATATATACTCAAGGAACAACAATTAAATAGGAAAATACGTAAGGTTTTTTAGTTAAGTATATACATGCAAAAGCCCATAAAATATATGATCGATTTACAATTTAATTCCCAGCACAACTAAAAGACAGAGCAAATGTGATAGTTGGATAGTTTAATTTCTAAGGAAAGTCACGAGAAGGTCTAGACATGAATATCATCGATGTAATCCAATTGTCTACATAACTAGAAGGAAAAGCAAAAAAGAAGAAAAAAAAGAAGTAAAAATCTTGGAGAGAACTTCCAATTAATGGCGAAAGTTAGTGATCTTACTTGGTAAGCTGTGTTTCCAGCTATTTCTACAACAGCATCGCCAACATGTGCAAACTTGTTAACCCAACCTGTTAGATAACTTATTAAGTCCGTGGTAGCAAAAAACCAACGAAGGGCCATCGAAGATGTTTATCATGATCATTAAAGATGGTAAAGAAGTAAGATACAGAGTGCTAATAATTATACTTAATTGCACATGCAATTTCATCCCACTACTACAAACTATTATCATCAATGCACGACCATAGCATGTGGCCGTGGCAGCCCACATGGTGTGTAGTGGTGAGTGTTTGTCTGAGTCCTTAATCTAGGCTCATAAGAGAAAAAGAACTAAGGTACTTGACAATCTTAGTGGGGTTAATGTAACAATTTTCCTTCCTCGGCACCAAACACTGGAATATAAAGATGACATTATAGTATTAACAACATCACAATTGGTAAAATCTTGGGACCTTAAATGATATTTGTCTTCAAATTCATTCGCCACAGTAAATTTTGGAATCATAGGAAGTGCATATAAGTGTCAAGTGTTGGATTTTTTCTCCAATTTGGTGGTCTCACATATTTAATTTACTGTACATGGTCCGCTATCTCATTAAATAAGCCCAATTATGTGATCTATTATGAAATAAATTCAGTGGGCTTGTAGAAATATTATATATTTTGAGTATGAGCCTTTTATGTGTAGAAGCCCGATCACACTCTAATTATATTTGATGGGCCCATAATTAGAGTGTGATAATTAGATGCATTAGGGCATGGTCCCTAAGCCATATAAAACGACGTTTTTCTCTTCTGCCCCATCTAAAGAGAGAATACAGAAAAAAAAAACTTACGCTGTTTTTTCTTGGCTTAGAAAACCACCAACCCTAGCTCCATTTTCTTCCGTATTTGAAATGGATCAAGGTTAGTGATTATGATTATAAGCATTATTTGTTTATTTACTATAGATCCTGCGTTTAATCGATTTGTAAGAATCGTATTTTATTTTACATAGTGGATTATTCGGTTTGAATCCACATTTTATTGAAGTTATTCAACAAGTGGTATCAGAGCAGGTTTAGTAAATAATCAAATATGCTTTATTTTGATTTATTCGATTGTGATTTGATGTTTTTTGAGCATGCTTTTGTTAAATCTACAATATATATATTTATGTTGGATATATATTGTGCATATATGTTCGTATTCATAAATCTCGTTTGAGTTCATATTGTTATGTGGTTTTGTTTATACATTCATCAAAAATAAAAGAATTTGATCCGTACAGTTTTTTAATTTTTTCGGATGTTTTTTGATGATTCATAAAACAAGTTTGCAGTCCAAATTAAAAAAAAACGGGGGGCAGTTGAGGCAACCACAGGACTCGAAATCGAGACCATTAGGTAAATCGTGCGTGCTCTCAACCGCTGGACCAACGTCCTACTTGGTTTGTGTTTACATCACCATGTTGTTGTGATATGATTGAACCTCGCAGTAATTAAAAAAAAAAAAAGGGAGACAGCAGCAGGCCAGTGGGTCTCGAACCCTGGGATCTTGGGGTTGGCTGAGTGCACACTCAGCCGTTGGGCTAGTCACTCTGTTGTAAGCACTAATATCACCACCATATACTTGAATGTGCGCGTCAGATTTATAAAAAAACAAAAAAAAAAAAAAAAAACCTAATTCTGATGCAACCAGTAAGGTTCGAACGCGAGACCATGAGGAAAGGCCACGCGTTACAGACCGCTAGGCCATTGCCCTATTTGATATCTTTGCTGCGCATTGTTTGTGTTTGTTTTCGATCTTTGGATCTGTTCAAAAAAAAAAAAAATGGCAGCATGTGGATTGAATTTGGGTTAATTATATGATAATATGGTATTTATGCCTTGGCTCTATAATTGTATGTTATTTTTTATTTTGTATTAAATTCAACATATGTATGTTTTATTTTGGGATCAAACAAAAAAATTGAACCCTTGAACTAGAATGGTATATCGGCTGGAAACCCGAAAGGCCAGATGAAAAGAGCCATCTCTGATGACTCGTATCCTGGTATAACAATGCCACGTACAATTCGAGTTCAAAAAGTTGTTCTATATATGCCGAGATTTAAACAAATTAATTATCCATGTATGCCTATTTTCTAGAATAGTGTGAATTGAACTAATATGTTGCCAAAGTAACCGCTATTAGGTAAAATTTGCCTATTTTTGAGAACTGGGCATGTTTCATTTATGCGAAATAATCGGCCCAATGGAAGATTATTTTGGCCAAATGATTAAGTATTCATGAGTATGTGATATATTATGTAGCTTTGTCTATGCAAAATAATCGGCCCAAAGGAAGATTATTTTGGCCAGATAGTAGCTAGTCATAAATATGTGAAACGTTATGAAACATGCTAGCAATTTGTCGGTCCAAAGAAAGGCACATTGCTAGGCAGTTTTAAATGTTGGTATTTATGAATTGTATGATATCATTTACAAATTGTTACTTTTGTTGAAAGACGAAATAGCAATGTTGTGTCAGGTATCTTTGGAAACAATCAATGTTCATGAACTATGTATAAGAGTACTGCTTACAAATTGTTATTTTGTCCAAAGACTAAATAACAGTGTTGTGCTGGGTATCTTGAGATGGGCTCACTTGCATGGATATATGTTTGTTTTTCTTATTATTATCTCCATATATGCATTTATCGTGTTGATTAATTGTGAGCATGTTTTTTGTTATATAGTGTCTGCCACATCTGCCAATTTGAACAATGTCCCTGTGCTTAGCGGCACGAACTTTAAGCATTGGAAGGAGCATATCATGATTATGCTGGGTTGCATGGATCTTGACTATGCATTAAGATTTGATCGCCCTGCAGATCTAACTGATAGCAGTACTGCTATAGAAAGATCTATATACGAGAAGTGGGAGCGATCAAACCGCATGAGTCTGATGATCATGCGACGTTCCATTCCGGAAGCCATAAGGGGTGGCATTCCTGAGGAAGAAAGTGCCAAAAGTTTCCTTGAGCAAATTGCAAACTGATTTGGGACAAACGAAAAGGTTGAAACAAGCACTGTTCTCAGCAAGCTCGTTTCTATGCGGTATAAAGGAAAAGGAAATATAAGGGAGTACATTATGGAAATGTCTAATCTTGTAACAAGACTAAAGGCCCTTAAGCTTGAGGTGTCGGATGACATACTTGTGCACTTAGTCTTAATCTTGCTTCCTGCATAGTTTGGACCATTTAAAATATCCTATAATACTCAAAAGGAGAATTGGACATTGAATGAGCTTATAGCTCAATGCGTCCAGGAAGAGGAGAGGATGAATCAAGAAAGGACTGAAAGTGCTCATTTGGCAATTGCTACTCAGGCCAATGTTGCCAACAACAAGCGGAAAAGAAATAAAGGTAAAGAAACTGCAGTATTAGAGGCATCCCAATCCAAGGCTCAAAAGAAGCCTAATACGGTTGATAAATGCTTCTTTTGTAAGAAGCCTAATCACATGAAAAAGGATTGCCCCAAATACGCCGCTTGGCGTGAAAAGAAAGGTAAACTTCTCAATTTTGTTTGTTCAGAAGTTAATCTGACTTTAGTACCTAGTGATACTTGGTGGATAGATACGGGTGCAACTACTCATATAAGTGTAACAATGCAGGATTGCCTAAGGTACCGAGTACCAACTGATGCTGAAAGATACATCTATGTCGGAAATGGCAACAAAGTTCATGTGGAGGCCATTGGTGTCTTTAGACTTTCATTAGATATTGGTTTATTTTGAATTTGGAAGAAACATTTATTGTGCCGTTTTTTAGACGAAATTTAATTTCCGTTTCTTATTTGGAAAAATTTGGTTATACTTGTTCATTTGGGAATGGAATTTGCAGTATTTCTCTAAATTCAAATGTTGTTGGAATCGGTATTCTAATTGATAAATTATATAGATTAAACAACCAAGCTTCCATTAAGAATGAAAATCTGTATTCAAGTAATTATGGTGCTAAACGCAAATTAACAAATGAGAATTCATCTATGCTGTGGCATAAGTGATTAGGGCATATCTCTGAACAGAGAATAAGGAGGCTTATATCACAAGGAATTCTTGACTCCCTTGATTTTTCAAATTTTAAAATCTGCATTGAATGTGTAAAGGGAAAACAAACAAACATAAAGAGAACAAGTGCAAATAGGAGTATGTAACTCTTGGAGTTGATACACGCAGATATTTGTGGTCCATTCCCTACAGCTTCATGGAATGGACAACAATATCTTATCAACTTTATAGATGATTACTCTCGTTATGGTTATTTGTACTTAATTCATGAGAAGTCTGAGTCGTTGGACGTATTTAAAAGTTTTAAAGCCGAAGTTGAAAATCAACTAGGCAAGAAAATTAAGACTGTCAGATCTGACCGTGGTGGGGAATACTATAGAAGATATGATGCGTCGGGTGAACAACGTCCAGGGCCCTTCGCCAAATATTTGATTGAGTGCGGAATTGTACCTCAGTACACTATGCCAGGAAATCCAAGCCAAAATGGTGTAGCTGAAAGACGAAACCGAACTCTAAAGGACATGGTACGAAGTATGATTAGTCATTCTTCATTACCAGAATCACTTTGGGGCGAAGCATTAAAGACTGCAGTTTATGTACTAAATAGAGTTCCAAGCAAAGTAGTAGCAAAAACCCCGTACGAGCTGTGGACAGGCAAGAAGCCCAGTATTAGGCACTTGCATGTCTGGGGATGTCCAGCTGAGGCTAGGCCTTATAGGCCTAATGAAAAGAAACTGGACTCAAGAACAGGTAGCTGCTATTTTGTCGGATACTCAGAAAGGTCGAGGGGCTTTAAGTTTTATAATCCCTCAAATAGGTCCTTTTTCAAAACTGGGAATGCCAAATTTATTGAGGATGTTGTTTTTTGTGGGAGCAATCAAGATAAGAAAGTTGTGTTTGAAGAGGAATATGTTAGCATTCCTATTACAATTATAGCTGAAAAGAATTGGAAGACAAGTCCTCCTATTTTTCAGCCTATGAATCAGGATGCTATAGAAAACACAACACCACTTGAAATGCCTACTAATCAGGTAGGGGAATCATCATCTAGTCAAGTCGATGAACCCCAACAACCTCAACTTAATATGCCAGTAAGGAGATCCACCAGAGAAAGGAGAAAAGCGATTTCAAATGACTACATCGTATATCTCAATGAACATGAATTTGACACGGGATTGCAAGATGATCCAACATCTTTCAATCAAATCAAATTGTGTTCGAATTCTGATGAATGGATCAAATCCATGAATGAGGAGATGAAATCCATGGAAGACAATGGCGTTTGGGATCTTGTCGAGTTACCACATGGGGTGAAACCCATTGGTTGCAAATGGGTTTTCAAAACCAAACGAGATTCAAATGGTAACATCGAAAGATACAAAGCATGCCTAGTCGCCAAGGGATTCACTCAGAAGGAAGGCATAGACTTTAAAGAGACTTTCTCACCGGTATCAACGAAAGACTCTTTTAGAATAATTATGGCACTCGTAACTCATTATGATTTAGAGTTACACCAGATGGACGTAAAGACAACATTTCTCAATGGAGACATTGAGGAAACTATATACATGGTGCAACCGGAGAACTTTGAGTCCAGAGACTCAAAGCACCTAGTATGTAAACTTAAGAAGTCCATCTATGGCTTAAAGCAGGCATCCCGCCAATGCTACCGGAAGTTTGATCAGGTGATAACCTCTTTTGGTTTTGAGGAAAACACCGTTGATCAATGTATATATCTCAAGGTCAGTGGGAGCAAATTTATCATCCTAGTGTTGTATGTAGATGATATTCTACTGGCAAGCAGTGATGTAGGCCTATTGCATGAAACTAAGAAATTTCTATCAAGTAAAATTGAAATGAAAGATCTTGGTGAGGCGTCTTTTGTTCTGGGTATACAGATCCATCGGGATCGTTCCAAAGGTATACTTGGATTATCGCAAAAGGCCTATATCGATAAGGTGCTTAGCCATTTTGGCATGCACAGTTGTGCACCAGGAGATACACCTGTGGCAAAAGGAGATAAATTTAGTTTGCTTCAATGTCCAAAGACAGACCTAGAGAGAAAAGAAATGGACAAAGTCCCTTATGCTTCAGCAGTAGGGAGTCTCATGTATGCTCAAGTGTGTACGCATCCGGATATAGCGTACATAGTAGGAATGTTGGGTAGGTATTTGAGTAACCCGGGTATGGATCATTGGAGAGCAGCAAAACGGGTTATGAGATATTTACAAAAGACTAAGGATCATATGCTTACTTATCGGAGATCGGACCACCTCGAGATTGTGGGATATTCCGATTCGAATTTTGCTGGATGTCTGGATAGCAGAAGGTCTACATTAGGCTATGTCTTCATGATGGCTGGAGGGGCTGTTTGCTGGAAAAGTGTCAAGCAGACACTGATAGCTTCCTCAACCATGGAGGCAGAATTCGTAGCTTGCTATGAGGCGTCTAATCAAGGGATATGGCTCCAGAACTTTATCACTGGATTGCAAGTAGTCAATGGCATTGAGAAACCATTGAGAATCAATTGTGATAATAAAGCCGCTGAGTTGTATGCAAAGAACAACCGAAGTTCGTCTAAGTCAAAGCACATAGACATAAAATATTTAGTTGAGAAAAAAAGAGTTCAGAGCATTCAGGTGTCAATAGAGCATATTAGTACGAACTACATGATTGCAGATCCGCTCACTAAGGCATTGCCTCCTAAGGTGTTTCATGAGCATGTGGTCCGTATTGGGGTCATCAGGATAGATGATATGTCACTCTAATATGAGTGTGTTGTTTACCATGATGCTTTTGACATGATTTATATACTGTACAGACTAAAGTTTTATGAGATTTATAAATTTCATGCTTGATTAAATGCTCTGAAGTAAATTTATTGACTTTCCGCTGCGGTTTTGCATAAAGATTGGAAAGTGTTAAGGGACTCTTTGAGTCATAAGATAGGACCAGTTGGAAATAGACATGATTGAGATCACATTACATGTAATTTTCATGCTACACATCCATACTTGATCTATGTCATTAATTTTGTTAATATTGTGACCATTGCTCGGTTTAGTTACGACTTATGTGACGAAAGCCATTTTGATCCTATATTAGCACAATCGATGGACCAGATTGTTTTGGGATATTTCGAGGTTGAGATGGCATAAAGTTTGTGCGCACTAAGGTTTCAGCTATGTACAATTTTTCGAAAACATATATGGACCAAGTGGGAGATTATTGGATTTTTTCTCCAATTTGGTGGTCTCACATATTTAATTTATTGTACATGGTCCGCTATCTCATTAAATAAGCCCAATTATGTGATCTATTATGAAATAAATTCAGTGGGCTTGTAGAAATATTATATATTTTGAGTATGGGCCTTTTATATGTAGAAGTCCGATCACACTCTAATTATATTTGATGGGCCCATAATTAGAGTGTGATAATTAGATGCATTAGGGCATGGTCCCTAAGCCATATAAAACGGCGTTTTTCTCTTCTGCCCCATCTAAGAGAGAGAATACAGAAAAAAAAAACTTACGCCGTTTTTTCTTGGCTTAGAAAACCACCAACCCTAACTCCATTTTCTTCCGCATCTGCAATGGATCAAGGTTAGTGATTATGATTATAAGCATTATTTGTTTATTTACTATAGATCCTGCGTTTAATCGATTTGTAAGAATCGTATTTTATTTTACATAGTGGATTATTCGGTTTGAATCCACATTTTATTGAAGTTATTCAACATCAAGAGGCCATTCACATATCTGTAGTTAGTTTAAATCAAACTAGTCATTAGGAAAATTGAGACCAATTCTCATATGCTTAACCTAGAATATTTTCAGGTATCAACATGCAGACGCTGTAAGTTCTTCATAACTATATTGCCTCAAATTGTCTCCTTAGCCAACTTTCAGTCATATATATCTCATGTTGGTGTCCTTTTGGCAACATTACCATTCCAAGGATAGGAAATCACCATAACATGTCCTAATTGCTTTTATGCATGAATGTTATTTGCTTGTCCACAATATAATTAATTGAACAACTCTAGCTAATGAATTTAGAGTACCAATTAGTTTCACTTTGGGGATGTAGAACTACCTTTCCAATTGGATAAGAAATAGGGTAGCATTCTACCATCAGAAATCGCACAAGCCAAACAAGATTTGCACCTACAACAAGCCTATATCTAGTACATATTGCTTGAGGAATAACCTAGCAACATAAAAAGAAATTGAATCACTTGAATGAAACTAACCGCAGATTAACATACTTCAGTCAAAATACTAAATAAATATCTCCGCAAAGAATAGTATACAATAATAACCGAATTTTCATTTATAGCACCAATGAATTGAAAACATGAAAGTGGAGAAGCCAAGAAATTTTTATGGAACAAGCTATTGAGAAAAAATTTTCTAGCAGTATTGAAGAGGGAGAGAAGAAAAGCAAAGAGATTTTTCTGGAGAGGCAAATAAGCCAAAGAGAATAGGGACTGTAGAGAGAGAAAGAGATTTTGACTTATAATCAATTTACTTAATTAGCCGGTTACTTTGACAAAAACAGCCGATTATCTTGAATTTTATAAATTTTTAACCAATTAATTTTTTTAAATGGACGCGTGGCGACTTGGAAGGGGTGACTAACCTACAAGTGTGATTAACCATAGAACTCCCCTACTAAAATAGCCAGGCAGAATGACAACGTAGCTGTCGTCATCTCCAATAACGGTGCCCCGGTTTATTTATTTACCTTGTTTCCTATTTTATTTATAGTTTATTTTTATTTTTATTTTTATTTTTTTGAAGTTTTTTCTGCAATTCGTAGAGTGCCTCCATTAGTGATTTCCAAAGTTACCAGTTTCCGAACACGAGCAATAGGAGTTTGTGTGACGCCCTCCGAAGTTGGATGTGTAGAGCCGGCAAAGATTGAGAATGGTTTAAAGAAGGTCTGTGCTTAATATCTAGAGGATCTCACGTACATTCCATCGAATGAGGTTGGCCCTCCTAGTGGTGGAGGCCAGTCTTGGAACTAGCAACATATTTGCAATATTATTTTACGATTTAGTGGCGCGGTTGCTATTAGGTTGATCGCGAAATCAATTATTGAAGTACTAGACGAGATCACAAAAAATGCTGCAATACTTGGCGGGGAAAGAGGGGATCCTCTGGTTTCATGTTCAAGTAGAGGTCATTGTATTAGGTTTGGCAGGTTTTGGAGGTTTTGGGACCATCGATAGTGTTAGTGATACTGGTATTAGATATTAGATTTTTGGAATTTAGGTTTGATGGAGATAGAAAATCAAAAACTATCATGTTGGTAATTTTTACAAATTGAGATATAAATATATATATATATATATACACAAAATACTATTCCATTTCTACTTTTGTTTTCTATGATGTTCATATTTGATTTTTAATAAAATTTCCTCTCCATTAATCGAAAGATGATTGGGATTGGGTGCATATTCTGATTAGAATCAGAGAGATGATGTCTCAAATCAACATCAAGATTGCACACATTTTACACCTGATTGTCGTGGTTGCTATCGGCCTCATCACCAAATCTATCATTGAAACGCTAGTTGAGGTCAAGAAAACCACAACAAGGAGGTTTTTCATCTTCGTGGGAAGGTCACCTTATTTAGGTTTGATGAGTTAATCCATTATTTGAATTTTTGATTCCTTTTACTTCGAAGAAAATAAATAACTTTCACTTAAAACAAGTAAATGACCGTTACATTTTCAAAATTTGATCGTTGAAAATTTAAAAAGTAATCGTTGGAAATTATTGTTTCAATTGTATTGATGAGTAAAACCGATTATCGAAGCATTTAATCCTTTTTCATTCGAAGAAATAGATAACAATCACTTAAAACTAGTAAATGATCGTTATGTTTTCAAAATTTTATCGCTGGAAATCTACGAAGTGACCGTTGGAAATTTGGAAAGTAGTCGTTGGGCATTTTCATTGCAATTAGATAATGAGTACTTATTTGGATTGAACATAGTTATACATTGCTTTGGGAAGACATGAACATGGAAGTCCAAATTTGATTTATGGATTTAACTTTGTCAATAAGTCAATGAGACTTATCGCAACATATAATAAAAGCGGAATAATCGTATTTTTTGGTTTTAAATTTAAATTTTAACTTTTGATTTTTTTTAAATCAGGTCGCACTAGGCTCGACCTATTTGCTATCCTCATCCTAATATTAAAAATATTTTCAAAAATCTCGTTATCATTTGTTATTATTATTTTTATTTTTTGGGTAAATAACTGAACTTTAAGTAAAGTAAGAAATAACAATACACTTACCATTTCACTTCACACTTTCACTTTACTAAAATGGTCGGGCAGAGTGGCCAGGCAGAATGACTGCACAGCTGTTATCGTCTTCAATGACGGTGCCTTGTTTTATTTATTTACCTTGTTTCCTATTTTATTTATAGTTTATTTTTATTTTTTCTGAAGTTTTTTTGGCAATTCGTAGAGTGCCTCGATTGGTGGTTTCCAAAGTTACCCGTTTTCGAGCACAGTCAATAAGAGTTTGTGTGATGCCCTCCAAAGTTGGATGTGTAGAGCTAGCGAATTGAGAATGGTCTGAAGAAGGTCTGCGCCCAATATCTGGAGGACCTCACGTACATTCCACCAGATGAGGCTAGCCCTCCTGTCGTGGAGGCTAGCCTTGGAACTGACAACATATTTGCAATATTATTTTACGATTTAGTAGCGCGGTTGCTATTGGGTTGATCGCAATATCAATTATTGAAGTACTAGATGAGGTCACAAAAAATGCTACAAGACTTGTTGGGGAAAGAGGGGATCCTTTGATTCATGTTCAAGTGAAGGTCATTGTATTTAGGTTTGGTAGGTTTTGGAGGTTTTGGGACCGTCGATAGTGTTGGTGGTACTGGTATTAGATATTAGATTTTTGGAATTTAGGTTTGATGGAGATAGAACATCAAAAACTATCGTGTTGGTACTCTTTACAAATTGAGATATATATAATATTGTTCAATTTATGCTTTTGCTTTTTGTGATGTTCATATTTGATTTTAAATAAAATTCCCTCTTCATGAATCAGAAAGATAATTGGATCAATATCAAGATTACACACATTTTATACCTGATTGCAGTGGTTGCTATCGGACTCATCACCAAATCTATAGCCGAAACACTAGTTGAGGTCAAGAAAACCACAACAAGGAGGTTTGGTAGGGAGACAGAGATTCTCCATTTCATCTTTGTGGGAAGGACACTTTATTTAGGTTTGATGAGTTAATCTATTATTTGAATTTTTGATTCATTTTCCTTTAAAGAAACTAAATAAATTTCACCTAAAACAAGTTAATGACTGTTATATTTTCAAATTTTGATCTTTCAAAATTTAAAAACTGACACTGTTATATTTTTAAAATTCGATCGTTGGAAATTTAAAAGTGATCGTTGGAAATTATCGTTGCAATTGTATTGATGAGTAAAATCCATTATCGAAGCATTTAATCCTTTTTCATTCAAATAATATAAATAACAATCACTTAAAACTAGTAAATGATCGTTACGTTTTCAAAATTTGATCATTGGAAATCTACAAAGTGACCGTTCGAAATTTTAAAAGTAATCATTGGACATTTTCGTTGCAATTAGATTATGAGTAAATACATTATTAGAGCTTTTGATCATTTTCATTGGAAGAAAATAAATAAGATTCACTTAAAACAAATAAATGATGTTACTTTTTAGAGTTTGATTGTTGGAAATTTGAAAAGTGACAGTTGAAAATTTTCATTGCAATTGGATTTATGAGTAAATCCATTATAGAAGCATTTGATTCCTTTTTGCTATGAAGAAAATAAATAACAGTCACTTAAAACAAACAAATGATGTTACGTTTTCAGAGTTTGATAGTCCCCAGAGACAGCACCAATGATGTTTCCGATTTTTTCGAGAACCTTAAGTTTGTAGCGTAGGAACCTGTTTAAGCACTTCATGTGAGAATGATCGACTTCAGGGGAGGAAACCTGCAAAACAAGGGTTATCCCTCCACTGAATTGTACAAATAATCTAATCAAAAATGATAAAAGAGGGACAAAAGGAATAAAAAAGCAGAGAAATTGAGAGAAATGTTGTAGAGAATGCACTAAGTGTAAAAGGGTGCTATAGTGTGTGAGAAAATTAATAGATTTCACCTTATAAGGATCTAGGCCTTATATAGAGCCAGGAAGGTAGTTGTCTTGTGGGATTTCTTACTAAAATTCGGGTAGTTAAGGGAGTTTGTTGAGATTTAGGAGTGATATGGTTGTTAGCCCCTATTAGAGCTGTAAATGGGTGAAAATCCGTTTACCGTTCGCATCCGTATCCGTTTACAGGGTATATTATCCGTATCCGTATAAAGCGGATACTATTCGTATTCAATTACAAGTATTCGTATAATAAACGGATACGGATATGGTAATTGCGTATCCGCTCCATTTAATATCTGCTCCGAATGTATACCCGATGGATATATTCGTTTAATATATATCCGTTATCCGTATCCGATAAATAACATTAAAAAATTGTTATTACTATTATTATTAGTAGTAGTAGTAGTAGTAGTAGTAGAAGTAGTGTATGTGTGTGTGCACGCGCGCGCGTGTATTTATATATTTTAATGTCTTCTTATAAGTAAAATAGAAAAAAAAATTCAATTGACTCATATTTCCATAATTTATGATGAAATAAAAATATAAGTAAATATATTAACTTTGCTTATATTAATGAGCATATACGATACTTATATATATACAAAAATTTCAATTAGATAAGTTATAAAAATTTTATTTAATTTTTTTTATTTATATAAACATATTCGGATATTCGAACAAGCGGATTTGGATATTCAATCGGATATTTGGATAATTATAAGCGAAAACGGATATTCGAGTATTCGGATATCTATAATTTTGTCAAATTTTCAAACATACTAAACGGATTCGGATATATCCGAATTCACAAAATATCCATCAGATTCAAATTCGGATATGATGTTTTGAATATCCATTGGATACGGATACGGATATCGAAAAACTTAATCGGATACTGTATATCCGCTCCGTTTAATATCCGTTTACAACCCTAACCCCTATAAAGTAGGCTCCCACATTTGTCACACTCTACTCATCCAGGGTGGTTTATACGCATGGGCTTCAGGATGTGTGCAAGGTTAGTCTCCAAGGAGTCCTTCCTGGGCCTAGGCTTTAAGACAGCTATCGGGTTTGTCTCTAGGAAGGAGCGCTCCCTGGGCCAGGTACAAAAAATCACCTTTGGGCCTCGCTTTCTATCATGCATCACCAAGCCCAAAAATGGATAAAAATAGGTAATATCAATCATATAAGTTATACTTTCAATATACACAAAAATGAAAGTGCTTAAAATTTTAATTTTCAAAATTTAAAATTTATGCATAGAAACTTATCAATAATCAATTCATTGATAATACAATTATTTTTTTCATCTTGTAAAAAACTATGGTGATATTAGTTTCTTTTCAAATATTTTAACTGGGATAATTACACTGGAGTACCCTGAGGTTTGTCTAAATTACAAATAAACTCTCTATTTCGGAAAATTACCTAAATAACCCTGAGGTTTGCAAGCGTTATACATATTTAATCCTCTGTCTATTGCCGTTAGGGTTTTTAACAAAAATTGTTAATTTTTAACACATTTTACCTATTTTACCCTTTTGTCAAATACGACAAATTTTATAAATTATCCAAAGTTGATTTCGTAATATTTTGAAACACATGAGGTTTGTTTTGTAATATTTTATATTAACTTAACAAATAAAATCACTAAAACCAAGCAAATAAATAAATAAATAAAAATACAAATATTAGAATCCGCATTGAAAAATTGAAATTTTTTAAAAACTATACACATGTTAATTAATTTATGTAATACACTCCATATATGATACTTTAAATATCATTCTCGATGAAAAATACTAAACTACTTAAAAACATCTTTTCTGATAAAAAACATCATTCATCACAAAAGATCTGAGGGGATTTCGTCTTTGTCAAATCCATGTTAGTATTGTAATTTAGTATGCATACTTTAGGGTTAGCTAGGTAATTTCTAAAATTTGGGGGTTAAATTTATAATTTGCCATACCTTAAGGAAGTTTAATGTAATTTATGCTTTTTCAATAGTAAAAGATTTGAGGGCATTTTTGTCTTTTTTACATCTCCGTTAGCATTATAATTTAGTATGCAAACCTAAGGGTTATTTAGGTAAATTTTCAAAATAGAAGGTTTTATTGGATCAAGAGATGTCCAACTTATTGGATCAAGAGATGATTGTATAGCGGGTAAATTTAATGCTATTTAATTATTATTCTATTTATTTGTCAATTTCATTATAAGAACTAATCTGCATATTTGCGTTTTTTCTAGGCATTTTTCATTATTTAACTACTGTTTATTACATATTAAATAGAAAACAGTATTCACAAATTAGGGGTGCGGGTGGGGGTGGGGGTGGGGGTGCAAACGAGTCGAGCTAGGTCTCGAGCTTCTCAAGGTAGCTCAACTCGAGCTCAAGTTTGACGTCAAGTCGATCTTGAAATTTTTGTATCTAGACTCAAAGCTCAGATCGGGACATTATTTTAATACTGTTTATATTTTTAATGATATATATCTTATATTATGAATATATAGTATTTTAGTAATATACCTTTATTGTGTTCGTAATATACATGTACATTACTACACAATGCTATTACATTATATTATTTTATGTTATACTTTTAATTTCAAATAATAGTTTGAAAAATAAAAATAAAAAATATTTTTTTTGTCATTTTAGTAAATAAAAGTTTTCAAATTCGATTTCCAGTTTGAACTACTCAAATTATTTAAAAATTCAAGTTTAGTCGAGTCAAGTCGAGCCGAGCTCGAGTCTTAAAAAATTAGGATTGTCGAGTTTGTGAATAAACATGTAGATTTATCTAAAGGATTAGTATCACATTTGGGAATTAGACAAATTTAGTTCTTTGGGATTGTTGTCATGTATGTTATTGTTTGATTTAAATACAAATTTTGTAATAAATGATCAAAAAATGCTTATTTTTTAGGACGTGTACCTTTAGTGAAAGAAGCTGAAGGCTTCTAATATTACAATGATGTCTACAGGAAAGGAATTTGAAAACTGAATGTCCACAATTCATGTCAACCAGCAAGAGCTCATTTGCCAAACCAACTATGCTATGGACAGTAAAGTAAAGAATTTGAACTTCACAAACAACAGACATGAAAAATACGAGGATGAGCAGAAATGGATTTGTTCTAGTTTAAAAGCAAACTATCTGGCTTCTAGCACCTCCGTTGTAGTTATTGCACCAATACTGGGCTCTTTACTTGCTGATTCAATATTTCTCTGTGCCCGATTTGAACTACTTTCCAAGAAAAATCCTGGTTTATTGGGCTGAGGCAAGGCTACATCCTCGCTGCTTATCATTAGAAGCACAGAAGACATTACAGGTCTGTCTTCTGGTAAGTTCTGAACGCATAACAAGCCTACTTGAATGCACCTCTTTACTTGGGATTCCACATACGAATTTTTGTAGCATGAATCCATTAGCTCCAACTCTCTGTTTTCCTTCCAGAGTAACCATGCCTGCGACAGTGGAGATGCATTGACATTTTAGTGTTTGTTATAAGGCCTTCAGTAGAAAGTTCGACTATTTAGTACCACTTAGTAAGAATTTACTATTCACCTGTCCCAAAAGGTTCGTGTAGTGATCAGGATGCCCAAAACTTCTGTTCTTTTTCCCGCTCACTATCTCCAATATAACAACTCCCATGCTGAAAACATCAGACTTGATGGAGAACTTTCCATCAAATGCATACTCTGGAGACATGTAACCACTGAAACAGGCGTTTGTTAATTAGATTTCTAAGAAACTAATTCATCTATTTACATATATATGCATGTATATATATACACCATTATGTACTGAAGTGGAACTTACTATGTTCCCACCACTCTTCTTGTTGTTGCAGCAGTTTGATCCCCTTCCAACATTCTAGCTAAACCAAAGTCTGAAATCTTTGCATTTAAGTTCTCGTCTAATAAAACATTGCTCATTTTCAGGTCCCTGTGCACAACTTTTAGTCGAGAATCTTGATGGAGGTAAAGAAGACCTCGTGCGATCCCCATAATAATATCAAAACGCTTTGGCCAAGTCAATAATGCACTTCTGTTCTGATCTGCAAGTGAGTTTTAAGAATAAATCTTCTGTCTGAGCTAGTTTAGATACATAGAGCAGATGAGAACTGTTAAAAGGATTATTTGCTACAAACTTGTGGAAGCATTGAAGGATGGATCTAACCACAAATCAGACAGTCCAAGCTTTTGTTCTTCATGTACTCATAGATTAACATCTTCTCCTCTCGTTCAATGCAACACCCCAATATTCTGACAAGGTTCCTGTGTTGGAGTTTGGCAATCAGAATAACTTCGTTTATGAACTCTTTAGGACCCTGTCCAGAAGTTCTTGACATTCTTTTTACTGCTATTAATTGTTCTGCTGATAAGTTCCCCTGCAACCATCGAAGGAAAAATCAAATGCTTAAGAGAACTAGAGAAGGACCTTTTATTTAAAACAAAAGTAGTTATCTACGTGTCGGTAAGCATAATTGGTACTTTACTTTGAAAACAGGACCGAAACCTCCTTCTCCAATCAGGTTTTCACTTGAAAAGTTATTTGTGGCTGCTGCAATGGTTGCCAAATCAAACAGAGGTAATTCTAAGTCTTCCGTTTTCTTCTTAGAAGCTGTCAGAGGAGTTATAAGTTTGTGTTAAGGTCTTTCCTAATGCTTCTTTTAGTGTGACTTAACGAGAATGAATCCTTAGGATATGTATGTCAATCAACTGAAAGGATCAATAATGTAACCTTGTCTCCTGCATTTCATCTTCAGAAGTATGACTCCAACGCATAAGCTCAAGACAAGCATTCCAAAACCAGAAGCAGTTGCTACAAGTATGAACCTTGCAGGAGTTTTCTTCTTCTTCCGATCTGCCAATAAAGAATCAACTTCTAGTAGACAGATTTAGTAAAGGGTTTTTGCAGCAGCTGTTGAGAAGTGCTTTCAGTTTCATTATCAGCTTCTGATTTTAGGTTGTGCTGTTATTAGTTCATTTCGAGCAATGCAAAATCTTGCAGCAAATCAAATGATGCATATAACTACTTAAACTTTTTCTTTTTCCTATTCCAGAACCTGTTGCAAACACCCCCCATAAAGGCATAGCTTTTCTTGACGTTACGTTTGGTTCTTGGATTTTGGTAAGAAAAATACGAAGGAAAATTTTTTCTTTGTTTCAAATGATAGTCCTTCTACTTTTACTCACCAAAATTCTTCTTCCAAACATGACATTAATGTCCTTCCCTTTTGGTTCTACTAGTCTTACGACTTACATCTTATAAGAAACTTTTCGTAATTCATCAGAAATTAACTGGGTTCCCTTACCTATTTCTGAAACAGGCACGCGTAGATAGATACTTGTGCCAGTACTGACTTCCCCAGAGTACTCCCTGACATCAATCAAGTCCCCAAACCACATGAAGCAGCCACTGCTGCTTTTGTTCAAGTACGGATCAGCATAAGCTGTGCAGTTGCAGTTCTTTAAGCACTCATCAACACATCGACCAGCGCTCATACTAGTGTTGAATCGGAAATTCAGTGAATCTGGGAACTTGGTTCTTTCAACCCTCAGAAACCCATCTTCCTTCTGGCAGTCTAATGGTATAGTTCTAGTGCATCCACTGGTCCAATTTAATTTGCTCCATTCTTTTTGCGATTTTGGCACGAATCCTCTCAAACACTCACATACTGGTGTTTTGTAAATTTTGCAGACGCCATTTGGACCACACATACCATAATTGTCACACGAGTCATCTGGCACTTGATAGAGGAGGCTCCATGCCTCTCTCTGTTCGTTCATTAAGTAGCGTTGAAGCATGCCTGAATAATTGATAACTAATCTGGTGCCTAATGATTCATTGTAAGAGTCTGACAGAGAAAGCAACCCGCCATTCTCGTAAACTATTTCGCTTCTGAAACCTGGAATATGGAACAGCCGAAGTCCAGTGAAGAAATTCCCAATCCAGGGGCCACTTCTGTACCGTTTTTGGGTACCCATCAGAATAACCATTTGAGACAATCCATGGTTTTCAATCCTGTAAGTGAATTGTCCTGTGGATGGATCGTCAGCGCTTCTCCAGGATGTTAAATATTTATCCAGCTGAGCATGATCAGGATTTTGCACCATCCGCATCCCTGGTAGCATCGTGTCACTCGGGTAATCAAAACTCTGCCAAATGGTTGTGGATTTATCTACAATAACCAGGTTTCCTGTATCTAAGAGATGCAGAATTGGATTTGACGCGGTCCCGGATGAATTGGAAGACAATATGATTCTGCTATGAGCTGTGCTGAGAAATAGCGTGCCGTTTATGCTTAGAGTCAAGGATCCCTTTGAGTTGACAATCGGGTTCTTTCTGTTTGCAACCCACACAATGATATCCGGTGTAGCTTTGTACCATATCCCCAAGAACCTACTCGTGGATGCCCCAGGGGAGAAGAAGCCCAGCTCAAATATTTGGCCTGGTGAAACTACTGCATCGCCGTCTGCAAGAGTTTGGCCCGGAGAAAGTGTATCACCTGCCAGAGCACATTTGCAAAAGGATAAAAGACTGAGAACAACACACAGCTTTTGGGTGTACTGTGCATGATCCATTTGCGTGACCTTACGAAACATTTTACTGAGAGAGCGAGAGAGAGAGAGAGGTGCTGAAAGTTAAAAGCTGAGCATAGGTCTCCAGGGAGAAGGCTTGGTATCATTATTAGGGCACTTTTGATTAGGTAGTATACATTACAATAACACTTTTCAGTCATTTGCACGCCATATTTGATTTGCTATACTTATTAGTACGGTCTTTCACAATTTTCCTAGGCTCGTGGTATTACATAGTAATATTAGATTTGGCAATCTCATATGAGAAGGTGAGATTGGGGATAAGGAATTAAGTATTAATGAATACTTAGTATCAAAGAACATCTTTATATTTCAACAGTGAATAACTTTTTACTAAATGAGAGGGATATTTTTGTCCTTCAAAAATAAAATTATATTGATATTCCAAATTAAATGTGAAAAGAGTAATTGATAGTCATCCCATATACAATATATTATCACATTTCAGAAATGAAAAATTAAGTACCTAAATTTCCACAGCACCTCTATATACCATATTTTCGTGATTGAAATAAAGACACGCTGTTATAATCACCATAGCGGTCCTGGTGTCTAGACAAGACTTTTGGATCACTCCTTATTTGACTGACTATTCAAGTTGATGTAATGTTTAATTAATTAGTCAAGTGTATTAGTTGAATTCTGTTGGAGAAAAATTCCAGATTCAAGTTTATTATTCATTTAGTTTTTTATTTTTATTTTTTATGATTGTAATGTAAAAGATATCGAATGTTGTGCATAAATACTAGAATTAAATTTATAAAGCTCCATGTGGTAATTTGTTTTAGCACAAATAACTTTATGTTAAAAAAATTAATCTAAAATTCTTCATATTTTTAAAAATTAGCACAATGCCTTTTGACTTCTTTTTTTTTTTTTTGAAAATTTGAGTATGAATTTTCAATTTTATCCTTTTTTGAAAAATTGGAGACTAGTAATACGTTTTGACTCTTTAAAAGAGGGACAACCTTGATTCAAAAAATAAAAAGGGGAAAAAACCTAAACCCTAACCTTCAAAATTTCACTCATTTATGACCAATTTGTGAGACATGGAGCTGTGGTACATGTGGAGGTGTGACGATTCGAAACTATTAGCTAGTTATTGAAACATACTACTAATACTTTATTATTGAAAGTTCAAAATTTTCCATAAAAGACTTTTATTAAATAGAAAATCCAAAACACATAATCAGAATCCTAAACATATGATAAAACTACAGGGACTCGACTACGATTTCCTCTAGCCAAATACTTCAAATCGTTCCTTTCCTTCCTCCTTGTCGGTAACTTCGTCCTCACATTCGGCTAAAACATTGAATAACAACAACATCAACAACATGTTGAGTAACAATTTTAATTGACACATAAGGTGCGCGTGTATGCTACAAGCATGCATATTTTCACATACTTTCATCAAACATAAATCACATAAATTTTCAGATCAAAAGAATCATAATTCGAAACAAATTTCTACCATTTTCCACCTCGACGGCCGGCTATTTTATCTCGCCGTGCCATAAACTCAATTCCAACCAATATTCCCATTCCAACCAAACACACCGGCGGTCATATCCCGGGCATATACCGAATTTCCTACGACCCACTTCAGTACATGGAATACTCTGTCCATGCAAGGTGTGATTAGGCAACGATGGATGGCGAGAATTTTTAAGACCGGCAAGCCCGTTGCCACCCTGCCGAACTCAGCCCCATCCACCCCTATCACGTTTTGGGCCCATATATAAACATTTTCAGCACATTTAACTCAATTTCCAGCACAATACAAATTGTTTTCAGCTTGTTGTTGCATGATTTCAGCACAGAGTACACAATTTCCAGCTTATAAAAGTCAAACTTTTCCGACTGCGAACAGAAATTTCCAGCTTGCGAAATAATGAATTTCCAGCTTGGAACATGCTGAAATTCCACACTGAAATTTCCAGCTTTGTAAAATAGGTTTTCATCTTGTAAAATTCGAATTTCTAGCTTTGAGAAATGGGATTTTCAGTTTGGATAGTAATTCCAGCTTTGAAACAGGATTTCCAGCTTTGAAACGAAACAGGATTTTCAGCTATAAAACTATTTTTGCAAGCTTCTAACACATAAATAAAACTCTAACATAGTATAAATCATAACTACACATAATTTCCAGCATCATACATATAATTTCTAGCTTCACAATTTAGCATAAATTCACAAATTTCAACATGATCTTTCATAAACACACAACAGGTATCTAGCTCAGTACTATGAATCCCTTAGGACTAAGATAGTAACTAACTTGTAGTTACATCCTAGGTCCTAATAGGGGAATAAATGTGCTAATACAATATGAAAACTAACTCATGCCTTAAGTAAAATTACTACCTTGTATCAAATATGAAGCATTCACTTTGATAAAGTATAATATCTATGAATTAAAGTAGAACCTTTACTTATGAAATTAAGTAAGGTCCCTACTTTAATTAAATATTCTTCTACCTTTTTCAAGAGTGTTTTATGGAGCTATAAGTATTTAAAAAGAAGGGTTTATGTATATATATATATATATGTGGGTAAAATATTTACTATAAATATGAAGTTTTTTGTGTGTTTAGGGTAAGGTGAGTGTGAGTGGGGTGTTTTAAGCGGGATTTAGTGTGTGTGTGGATGTGTTTGTGTGTGTTATGTGATTAAAAATGAAGTGTTAAATCCCCAATTTATCCCCTACTTATAGTAGTTGTGCTAATAAACAAGATTATTAAATAATTAAGTCATTGTCTAATTATTATCATCTTTCCACCTAAGGTTACAACTAAGGGTTATAATAAATGAAATCTTCCAACTCAATGCCTAACTCAATACCTAATTAGAGCATAAGTGTGAGTCTAAATGCACACTTCATAATATAGTTTAATCTAAACCTTACACGTATAAACATATCTAAAAGAAATCTTACATGTGTAATTATACATTAAATGCCAAGAGAATTGGAGAGTAAGTAATAATATTCACCACATATTTATCATATATATGTAAGAAATTTCGTGCCCCCCCTCTTTCTATATATACTAATACATATAAAAAATACTATATATATGACTTTATTATAAATAATTCCTATCATTATAACTTTGAAAAATGTATGTATAGAATTATATATGCATATATTGATTTTTATGCCTATACGTATAATCCAATGGTTGGTATAAAAACATAGTAGTTATTACACATTTCACATATAAGATAATAAAACACAAACAATTTAATCACATAGTTCACATATAAACTAATAATCACATAAAAAAACTAAATAATTTAATTATATAATTAAATTTTAAAATACCTAAAAATACCGGGTCATTACAGGAGCGGTGTGCTAATTTTTAAAAAATATAAGGGGTTTTAGACTAATTTTTATAATACGGGGTTTTTTTGCGAAAATTAGAATTAACACAGGGGGTTTTGTAAATTTAACTAAGGTTAAAAGGGTAAATTTGCAAACCTAAAATATTATTATAAATGTAAAAATGACATACGTAAATTACACTATCAGTCGAGGTCTTTGCAGCTCGTAGTTTTCACATTTCACATGATCTTTTATATTAATTTTTATTTCTAGGGAATTTTCGATTTAATTAAACTTAACACAGAAGTGCCCCGTGACAAAAACCCTAAATATTATCTGTTATACATAACTATAATCATATGTAATTTAATTTTTTATTTTGTTACGTCTTGATAAAGGTTCTTACTAAAAAAAAATTCTGTCAAGTTATCAAATTTAACTCTATCCATAAAAAAAAAATCATCTTTCAAATCCATCAACCTCTCTATCTCTCTCTCTCAAATTTCTCTGTCTAAAAAATTCTCTCTCTCTCACTAGGCTTTTCCCTTTTGGCGAACACGATGGGGGGTTCCCCCCTTGCCGCGACTTATACTTCGGTGGCCGCGCCTGCTGGTCCTTCATCGCCATTGCAGCTGGCCAATCTTTATTCGACGAAATCCTATGCTTCAGTCACTAGTCACTCACAGGTTGCTTTCGAACAATATCAGAAGGCGAAACTGAAGTCGTTTGACTTAGCACTATTTACTCCAACGGGGAATCGTATGGCGGATCATCGGGGCTATACTCGGGTGAGTTTCTCCTCGCAAGAGCAAGCGTGGTTCTGTGACGAACTTCAATTTGCACTGATAGGGAAATTCTCACAGGGATACCGATCCATGACGTCGCTGAATTTTGCTTTTTAAAGAATGGGTTTATTGCGTAAATTCAAGCTCGGGTTGCTTAATCGGACGCATGTACTAATTCAGTTATCAAATTCGGACGATTATGCCCGCATATGGACAAAAGGAACCTGGTATTTTAGGGATTTCCCCATGAGGGTACTGATATAGACGTCGGATTTTGATCCGACGGATGAGTCGTCGATAGTGTCGGTATGGGTGGGGTTCCGGGAGCTCCCAGTGCACTTATTCCGGAAGGAGGCTTTCTATACGATCTGTTTGGCCTTGGGCAAACCGATTAGGGCAAATGAGCCTACTGTCACCAAGAACATGACGCATCTAGTGCGGGGTTATATTGAGGTGGATCTTGCCAAACCCATTCGGAAAGGGTTATATATTGATGATGGTCCCAGATTGTTCTTCCAAGAGGCCATTTATGAGCATTTACTAGAGTTCTGCACATGCTGTCATTACCTAGACCACATTGCGGTATCGTGCTTCAAAGGGAACATGGGGGTGGAGGATGAAGGGCTAAGTTTGTTGGTGGAGGAGGATTGTCAAGTGGCATAAATTCCTGCTTCTGAACCCCAGGTAACACAGTCCCGTGTGGCTGCCCTAGTGACTGAGGATCAAGGATGGCGCACACCTAAGAAATGTGCTAGAGGTAAAAGCCGGCAGGCGTGGTAGCCGGTGAAGACTTCTACTCAAATTTCTTTTGGTTCTTTTGCTGACTTGCCTATTGAGAAGGATGATATTGAGGGAATTGCGTAGGCTTCTGTGGTTGTGGCCACCGTTGTTACTCCGGACTGTCATCCTTCCCCTTCCTCTCTAAGGAAGGTAACTTCTCCGTTGCCAGAGCTCTCTTTGAATCAAAAATCTTCAGCGCTGGGTAGGGTCAAGCATGGGGGACCTTCCCAGCTGGGTCATTCGAGCATTGAGGGTTGGTCTGCTTTGGTTGTGCAAGAAGTTGTGGTGGAACGAGACATGCTGTTGCCGATGGTATCCCCTATCCATTCATTTGACTCCGAACCGAAACAAACCTGGTCTGAGGCTGAGTTCTCTGCCCCGAAATTGGAGGCTAATATTTCTTTCTATTCTAATTGGGATAGAGCTCAGCTTGTGTTGGTCAAGAAGCGACAAAAGAAGATGAGTAGGAAGACGGACATCATTACTAGGAGCAAGGCAGCTATAGTGCCTGTCCCTCCGTTGTCTCATAGTTAATCTTCTTATACGGAATAGCAGGGGGATTTGTGATCTTCTTAAAATTAACTACTTGTTGCAAATAAAGGTTGTTGCTAAGTTATAGTTTTTGGCTATTATCAAACCTAAAACCATCGTCAATAAGTTGAGCTATAGCAAGCGTTTGGGTTTTCTTGGTAAGTTGGAGAATGTTTCTACTCATATTTAGTTTTACTTTGCTGAGGGTTGGGATGTTCAGGAGTTGGTTAATAGTGACTCTCTATTGCATTGATTAATAGTGACTCTCTATTGCATTGATTAATAGTGACTCTCTATTGCATCTTCGGCTTCGATGTCCATTGTGCCCCCTTCCATTCTGTCTTTCTGTGGTGTATGCCCCGTGTAATCCAGTGCGACAATGGGATTTGTGGGCGCAGCTATGTGGGGTGCGAACGGATGAGCCTTGGCTGGTTGGTGGGGATTTTAGCACCATTAGGAGAGTTGTGGAGAAAAAACGGGGTTGGGGAGCTCTTACTGAGTTTGATGAGTGCATATGGCAATGTGGTTTGGAGGACACCCCTTTTGAGGGGAATGAGTTTACCTGGACAAACAATGCCACTTGGGAGCGCTTGGATCGGATATTGGTGAATAGGGTATGGGTGCAGATGTTTAATAGGATTAAGGTGGACCACTTGGCCAGCTACTTATCAGACCATGTTCCCTTGCTTTGTGAGGCATCTACTGATTAATGGAGGGGCAAAGGGGCTTTTAGATTTCAGCATATGTGGTTTCGTCATCCTGATTTTGAGGCAACTGTGGCTTCAAATTGGGTTGATGCAGTTCCTGGCTGTGGGGACGATCAAACTGAAATGTAAGCTGGATAGATTGACAGTCACCCTCCGGCACTAGAATAAAAGGGTTTTTGGTGATGTGAATGAGAGGGTGACTCGGGCTCGAGATGCTGCTACTTGTGAAACTGCATTTGCTCAGTTGCCTACGGCACCTCAGGCCTCGTTGCTGCAAGCAGCTCATGATATCCCTCACAGAATGTCTCCAGCAGGAAGAGGACTTTTGGCGACAGAAGGTCTGCTGTAATTGGTTGATACAAGGGGAGCGGAACACACGATCTTTCGCAATTTGGTGAAAACTAAGAGGTGCCGGAATTATGTTCATTCCATTAAGGATGAGTGCATTTCCATCACTAATCCTGTCGAGATGTTGGAATCAGCTCGTTGCTACTTTGCCCATTTACTTTCTGCATCACTCTCATCTCTTTTGGATGATTTTGAGCACATTCCCTCTTTTATCCCAACAGAGATGAATGGGTCATTATGTGCAACACCTTCTCTTGAAGAGGTCCATACTATGATCCAGCGGCTTAAATCTGATGCTACAGCTGGTCCTGATGGGTATACGGCTTTATTCTTTCAATGGTGTTGGCATAATGCACATGCATCCAAATGAGCATGTTCTTTATAAAACAGCATACAACCTTCAATGCAACAATCAATTTTCAGAGATGTCAGTCCCAATTTTCTCGTTAATTTTTTGGCTTCATAATAATTGTTGGGGACATGATTATCTATCGGATTTGATGTTTTTATAAATTCAGCGATTCTATCAAAACATCCCTGTGGCATATTATAATCAGATTTCAATGTCATCATTTGAAAAGTTAGTGATAATTCTGTTTGTGACTCACATCCGGACCACAAGGGATAATGCACGGCCTCTAATAAGTCATAAATTGTTGAGTTTCGTTATTATGAGGTTGTTCAACAATATGACTCGTTCGAGCAGCATTTCGCTCAGAATTCTGTCACGTCCTATATTTAAGAAAATTATTCTGTTCCATAGCATCATAGATCAAGTTTTTATAATTTCTTAACCCTTCTGTAATATTGACATGATTGTAAGTACTTGGACCTACAACGTCAATATTACAATTTTCTGGAGCAATCTATCCATGTGCAGTCCAGTACCAAAAATTTGGTTGAAATCCATACTTCAAAAGATCATATTTTACATTGCTAGCATTCTTGTATTTTCCATTTTCACATTTAAAACACGGACACCTAAAACAGTCGTTGTCAAGTTTGCATTGTGGTTGTAGGTAGCAAATTCAATAAACTGACTCAAACCCAACAAAAATTCATTTGTACGGTATGTTCGATCGGGCAATAACTGATTGTACATCCAACTTCAACTCACACGAATATTATCCATTTTTTGTAACAAACATGATTATGTCATTTAGTCACCACTGAAATTCTTATTTAAACTTTGCCAACAAACATACATATACTCATCAAAAATGTCTCATAAGCAACATATAACGTATGAAATGTTATATTAACATATGCATCATAACACTACATGTCAAACATATCTCATAACCAACATAACACTAACATGTCAAATATAACTAAAACTAACATCATTATATTAACATATGAAACGTGACATGAAACGTAAATTCACTACAAATTTCAAACATAATACTAACATCATTATTCTCATACTAATAAATTACAACAAATATGAAACGTTACTAATATTATTAATAATATATAAATCAATATTGAGTAATTTAAAACATACCTTCAATTTTGGACCCACCAAAACTTGTGAATATATAAGACCTAACAATAATTACAAAAAAAATCAAAACAAAAAAAATGTTAGAAATATTTTTTAAATTATAAAACAAAATAAAATAATTGGGGGTGGGTAGGGGGAAGGGGGGATGGGTTTGGGGCTAGGGGGGCAAGGGAGGACGGGTTTGGGGGTGGGGGGTGAGGGGGGGACGGGTTTGGGGCTAGGGGGGAGGGGGATGGGTGGGACACAGTGGCCACTGGCGTGGAGAAACCGCTGTGCGGGGGGTGGGGGTTAGAGGGACGGGGATGGGGATGGAGGGGGGAGAGAGGGGGATGGGTGGGGCACGGCAGACGCCGGCGTATAGGCGCCGCCGCGCGGGGGGTGGGGGTTGGGGGGGGATGGGGATGGGGATGGGGATGGGGGAGGTACCTTGGGGGCAAGAAGGAGGAGGATATAGATAACATTAGCCACAGATTAGCCACGGATTAGCCACGGTCAGGCCACAGCACGGCCTGACCGTGGCTAATATGTGTATATATATATATATATATTTTAATGTTGGGCAAAAAATTAGCCATGGCTAATACGTTTCTGATGCGGTCGAGATTTGTCCCACATCGACTGAGAGTCGAGGCGCTTGAGTCCTTAAATGGGCAGAGTGTACTCTCCATGTTACGACGCATTTTGTAAACCCCCCGTGGACGCACCCCTGGTGCATAAGACCACGCAGGAGGGACAATATCGTACTGTGGCCAGTCGGGTGATCAAATCCGTGCTCATCATATGGCGCCGTCTGGGGACCGAAGGTCCTCAAGCCCCTCGACTGGGGGGCTTATGATGCGGTCGAGATTTGTCCCACATCGACTGAGAGTCGAGGCGCTTGAGTCCTTAAATGGGCAGAGCGTACTCTCCATGTTACGACGCGTTTTGTAAAACCCCCCGTGGACGCACCCCTAGTGCATAAGACCACGCAGGAGGGACAATATCGTACTGTGGCCAGTCGGGTGATCAAATCCGTGCTCATCAGTTTCAAATTTAGGTTTAGCCACATTTCAAATTAATTAGATCAATTGAAAATTCTAATATAACCAAATAATTGAAACTGATCATTCATAAATCGAAATGATATATATGTTTGTGTGTATATATATAGATTATCACAGAATCATTAACATTAATCAGTTATATATCAATTTAATTAAAATATTTATTCGATTGATAATAGGAAATTAAATGAGGTTTATTATTTGTCTAACATAATACAATAATTTAGAAAATAGAATAACACATTTATCTTCAAAAAATGAATTAAATCGAGCACAAATAAAATAATTGAAAAAAAAAATTGGTTAGCCACAGTCAAGCTGTGGCTAATTTGGCCACGGCATGGTCGAGGCTAATGGCTACGGATTGGCCACGGTTAGACCGTGACTAACTTAGCCACGGGCAAGCCGTGGCTAATAGCCATAGATTGGCCACGGTCACGCAGGCCACGGTTTAGCCACGGTCTGACCGTGGCTAATATACATCGGTGGCTTCAATTTTACATTACACTGATATATATATATATATATATATATATATTGGTTACACACTAAAATATTATTAAATATCAATATCAATAATGCGTTGTTCGATTATTGATAAAACTATAATATAAGTTATGAAATTTTGCCAATTATAAACTTTTAAAATTACACAATTAACTCGTTCAACTGAATAAGTGACCATATATGTAAATAAAACTTGCAAGCGTACTTATATATACACTTATATATGTAGTATATATAACACTCTAATATTGTGATATTATAATATACAATTGTGAAACTTAAATTGGGAATTAATTTGTCAATACAACATTATAATTAATATCATCAAATAATTTAAACGATCATTCGTCATTCCAAATGATCGTTTTATATATGTGTGTGTATATATATATTGATTATCACACAATCATTAACATTAATCAGTTATATATCAATTTAATTACAAGATTTATTTGACTGATAATAGAAAATAGAATAACACATTTATCTTCAAAGAACGAATTAAATCGAGCACAAATAAAATAATTTAAAAAAAAATTGGTTAGCCACGGATTGGCCGTTGCTAATCCATGTCTATTAGCCACGGCCTGACTGTGGAGAAATTAGCCACGGTCTAGCCATGGCTAATCCTTGACTAACAATTGGCGGCGAAATTCGTGCCAATTTTAGCCACCAAAAATAGCCACGGACTAGTTGTGGCTAATTTAGTCACGGGCAATCTGTGGCTAATTTAGTCACGGTTCGTAATTTTTTTAATCCGTGGCTAATAGCCACGGATTACACACGGATTTTTGCCGTGGCTATTAGCTATTTTTCTAGTAGTGCATTTTAGGTAAAAGGTGTAAATATGATCGACGTGTAAGATAGAGTAATCGAATGGGAAGGCCAACAGAATGAGCAGATATTAATTCAACCAGAGTTGCAACTTGGACTCCATGCGAGGTGCAATTCTGAAATGGCAACAGTGTCATGGCTCTATCTAATAGGAGTAATGAGTCCATATTATCCTTAGACCAATTTCATGGCCAGATTTTCTATGGGTCCACAGCTGCCAATGGTGCCATGTCCCCCTCCTCATATACTTCGGGGGCATTGTGTCAATGGTCAATCATCTAGGCATGTATGGAATAGAAGTAAAAGAGATCCAACTGCACTTCGAAAGGGTGATAGTGAAGCAGATAATAAGAGGAAGGCACCCTCTAGTCAACCTCGAAGACGTGAGCCAATTCGAGAGTCGGAGCATTTTAGGTTTGTCAGGCCACCACCAGCCTTAGAGGGATGTTGGACTACAGTAAGGCATCCAAAATTCCCTAATCAAAAAAGCCCTTGTGAAATGACCCATACATAATATAGGAAATATTTGCGACATGCATGTAAGCTGAACAACTCAAGAAAGAAACAACCAAACCTTCCAAAAGAAAGCCCGTGATATCGATCAATTTGAAAGGCAAAGAAGTCATTTCGATCGACATCCAGCTAAAGAAAAGAACAGTCATTTCGATTATCTCAGTAAGTGATGAATAAAATAACAATGCTATAAATGATGTGAAAGATGTCGAATGGGAGGATCCTTTGGAGGAATGGATTGGAAAGATAGAGGAATTGAATCACAAAGATAAGGAGTTGCCAATAGAAGTCATAAGCAAGCCTTCGGACATAGAATTAGCCAGTGGCAGCACCATCCATATAGATTGCAACATGGTATGGGCACTTTCTCCTAATTTTATGGCTAATAACAGTTACAATGATGAAGCAGGTTCTAGCAAAGACGTAAGATAATAGTGCGCATGTAGCCTTCTTTGTTGGAGTTGATTTCCAATAGGTAGTCCAAAAGAGTAATATAGTCGAAGAGACCAAAGCTTTATCCTAGAAACCACCACTAAGCATGGCAAAACATGTGAAGCCCCTCTTTCTAGTTGGCCATCTCATAGAATATTAGTTGATAATGGAGTTGCCATGAACATCATGCATGTCCAAACCAAACCATGAGAAGCATTGGAAAGGAGAAGGCTGATCTCTTGAAGACAAACGTAGTAATTAACAACGTCATAGGAGGAGAAGCTGACATCATGGGGATTAATTAAAGAAGAAATTTAGAGGTTGTTTAAAGCAGACTTCATCGAAGTAGCTAGATATCCCAAACGGGTGGTCAATGTAGCGCCAATCCTAAAAAAGATTGACAAAACTAGGATTTGCATAGATCTTAGAGATTTGAATTTGGAGTCAAGTGAAGACAAATACATGATGCCAATGGCTAATATGATGATTGATGCCTTAGTAGGACATTATTGTTTAACTCTTATCGACAACAATGTTGGTTATAACCAAATCTTTGTAGTCGAAGAGGATATCCCAGAATTGGCATTCTAATGTCGAGGGGGGGGGGCATTGGTACCTTCCAATGGAAAGTATTGTTATTTGGTTTTAAAAACACTGGGGCCACATATCAAAGAGCCATGAATTGTATTTTTCATTATCGCATGAATGATTTTGTCAAGATCTACATTGGCGACCTCATCATTAAGTCTACGAGTTTTGATTAACATTTAGAGCATTTTACTAAGGCTTTTGAAAGAATGAAAAAATTTCAGCTAAAGCTAAACCCACTGAAGTGTCTATTTAGAGTAGCAGGTCACTTTCTTGGGTTCTTAGTGCATAAGAAAGGCATTGATGAAGTGGAATCAAACAAAGCAAAGGCCATCCTAACCGCCCAACCACCTTGAACCAAGAAAGAACTTCAGCAATTTTTCAAAAAGGAAAACTATTTGAGAAGGTTCATTTCAAATCTAGTAGATAAGACTAAAATCTTCCCACCTTTGATTTAATTGAAAGACCATGATAAGTTTGTATGGTTTGAAGAGTATGAGCGTGCATTTGAAGGAATCAAGGAAGCCTTAACTTCCATTTTTGTGATGATACCACCACAGAAAAGAGAGTGACTTAAGCTATGCATTTCGGCAGCCAATGAGACTATTGGGATTTTCCTAGCCCAAGACGATGAAAATGGATCTGAACAAGGTATATACTACTTATGTAGGCACTTTAATAATACAGAACAAAGGTATCATCCTATTGAGAAGTTGTGTTTGAAACTTTACTTTGAGGGCATTAGACTTTGGCACTATATGTTACCGGTTAACATTCTTGTTACAAGTAGTGTCAATGTGATCAAGTACATGCTTTCAGGGTCAATAGGGTGAGGACAGATTGGCCTATGGGCCATCCATCTCATAGAATACCGATTACAGTTTGTTTCATAAGAAGTCGTGAAAGGCTAAGCCTTGGCCGACTTTTTCAACAACCTTCCCAATGTCAAAATTGCAGAAAAAGTGGCTCATCAGAGCAAAATGCTTTCAGTGTTTTTGAAGCTATGGGCAATCTAGTTCGATGGGATTTGAATAGACAAGGCATTTGGGGTAGGCATAAAAATCATTTCATCATCAGGTATAAAATTGGTTTGGCGGTGCAGTTCAAATTCCCTTGTACAAATAATCATGCCGAGTATGAAACCTTAATTCTTGGGCTAGAGTTGTTACATGAGCTAGGAGCCTCCAACATCAGCGTGACCGAAGATTCCAAGATTGTCATCAAACAGATTTAATGAGCTTTTTAATGTAGAAACCCATTATCGACAGGTACATTTCCATGGTTAATACATTATTAATAGATTTTGACGAAGTAGCACTTCAATGTATGGCTAGAAAGTCTAACTCTGAATATAACAAATTGGCTCAAGTGGCCAAAGGAGCTGAGTTTTCCAAAAATTGTAAGGCTGCTAGTTACATTGTAACAAGGTAGGCTTATCTTTCTCACCTCGAACGAACTAATGTTTCTGCAATTGATAGTACCATGAAGCAACCAGGAGATTAGCGCAAATCCACCCTAGATTATGTGAAGAATCCTTCTTAGAATGCATCCCGACAAGTCAAGTTGAGAGCTACTCACAACGTGGTTCCAGGTGATGATCAAATTTATATAGGAAGTCATGATGATGTACTTCTACAACACATTGAACAAGAAGAGACAATAAAGGTCACGATGGAAGTACATGAAGAAGTGTGTTGAGCCCATCAGAGGGGCCGCAAAATCATATGGTTGATCAAGCAATATGGCTATTTTTAGCTAAAGATGGTACAACTTTGTCATTGGCTGGCTAGAGGATGTGAAACGTTCCAATTGCATGGCCCTATTTAGAGTTCCTGTCGAAGAAATGAACCTTATAGCGAAACCATGGCCATTGTGATATTGGGACATTGATCTTCTAGGAGCTATCTTTCCTTTCCTCCCTCTTCTAAGCAGCACAAACACATCATAACAATCACTGATTATTTTACGAAGTGGGTAGAGGCCGTTCCACTCAAACAAACCGATCAAGGAGCTACGGTTAGTTTCGTCAAGGAGAGCTTGTCCATAGATTTAGAATCCCATGAACCATTGTGACAAATAGAGGAACTATGTTCACGGGATCTGAAATTCACACTTTTGTCAAAGAGTATGGCTTTAATTAAATTTGACAAATGTATCAATTAAATTTGGGAAGTCCATCAGTCTGCCCAAATTGATTTGGAAAAATATCCAACTGACGCAATTAAGATTGAAGGAACGTTCACTAACTCAATTAAATTGGAAAAAAAAAATGTACAGTTAGTTTATTTGAATTTGGCAAATTGTTCAATTTTCTCGATAAGTTGAGAGAGATGTCTAATTGACTATTTGAATTGGAAAAAATATTCAGTTGACTCAATTGGTTTGGAGAAAATGTTCAATTATCTCAATTAAATTGGAAACATGTCTAATTAACTTTATTGAGTTGGAAAAAATGTTCATTTTTTCTTGAATTATACTGTGGAAAATGTCTAATCGGCTCAATTAATTTTGGAAAAATAATCAATTAACTTAATTAAATTGAAAAAAAAATGTCCAATTGACCGAGCTAAATTGGTGGAATATTTAATGTTCTTTATTAAGTTGGGAGAAATGCCCAATTGACTCAATCGAATCGGATGAAACGTTCAATTGATTCAATTGAATTTAGGGAATATGCAATTGACTAAATTGGTTTGGGAAAAAATGCCTAATTGTCTAAAATAAATTGAGAAAAATGTTCAAGTATCAATTAAATCAGAAAAAATGTCCAATTAACTTAATTAAGTTCGGGGAATATTCAATTTTCTCAATCACATTAGGGAAACTGTCAAATTTACTCAATTGAATTGGGGTAAATGTACAACCGTCTCAATTATTGGGGAAAAATATTTAATCGACTTAATTGAGTTAGGAAAAATGTTCAATTTTCTCAATTAATTAAGTTGGAAACAATGTCCAATTGACTTAATTATGCTGGTTTAATCGATTGTTATCTTTAGTGTTTTCTTTTTTTGATAATTATTATCTTGAGTGTTTTCGCTATCTTTTTTCTAATATCTTTCTCGTCTTATATTTCGTCCACCTATTAATCTGTTAAGTACGTAATAAATAACTGAATATTTATAAATTTATATTAAAAGCAAGAAAAAGGTAAATATGATATGATGGACTTACAAATATATTTATGTGTAAGTGAATATTATAAAAAATTCAACAATATTTATATAAATTTAAAAAGGTATACTATATACCTTTTTAGAATAATTTTTTGAAGAAAAAAAAACAAAGAGAAAAAGTTCATTTCACTCTGTTGGTCAATTACATATAACGAAAAACTTTTTATATATTTAATTGAATAAAATAATGTTATTCACGTATACATGTATATATATGTGTGTGTGTGTATGAAGTGATGGATAATTATGATCATCCATGTCACGCCTCGTATCCCGGGACGCGGCACGGCAATGCTCCTAAGCCCAAAGGACTTAGAGACACCAAGCCACGGAAATCAGAACATACTAAAAGCCATTAAATATTCATTCAAAAACCTTAGTCTCGCAGAGGATAAAATAATAATCCTAACTATTACATCTTTAGTTCTAAAACATAAATCGTAAACCAATCTATAATAGTCTTAATGGATAGTCATAAAAGAAAACCTCAAAACAAATAACTATAACTAAAGTCTCGACGCAAGGACTCCATCAATCCACTCACCAACCCCAAAATCATTCCTCGTCACCTTTCTCGGCACTATCCTCTGCAAAATGATTATTAGTGGTGTGAGCGCATTCGCCCAGTAAGGGATCTCTTGACCCTCTATCGAATTTGAGCAAGTTACATATATATATATATATATATATCATTAAAATCACACTTTGCACACATAGACAATATTCAGAAATTATTATTTTCCACTTTTCAAATAACGGAACAGATAACAAAACAGAATCAGACAAATTCATTTTATTAACCATGCTCGTGAACCTTCAAAATCTCTATTGGCCAATCTTGATCAAGCCCTAACTATAACCCCGTTAGGTGGGTTCGGACACTACTATTATTACCCGTAGGAGGGCCTTAACTACAACCCCGTTAAGTGGGTTCGGACACTACTATTATTACCCGTAGGAGAGCCTTAACTACAACCCCGTTAAGTGGGTTCGGACACTACTATTATTACCCGTAGGAGGGCCTTAACTATGACCCCGTTAAGTGGGTTCGGAAATTGCTACTGTACCCCGTAGCTCGGTCGGAAATTTTGGAACGTGTTCCTACCAATAGTATCCCAAGTGTTCGGAGCATGTACATAAATACACATAGAGCACAACATGAAACAACTTTTAGCTTTACATCAAGAAAACTCATAAAATAGCATGCTCAAATCTATTTTTATATATGTAAATAACTTTTTCGACGAAAACATAACTTTATGGAAAACTTATTTTTTTTATTAAATAAATAGAGAGAAGAAACCACTTACCTTAAACTGTTCGAATTCCTATAGTATCCAAGACTTCACGGGTTAGGTACTGAGCGTGGTCGTATGGATCTAACAATATAAGAATATGAATATAAGTTATCTTATAATATTCTATCAAAGTGGGATAATTCATAAAAATTGATATCCCTTTATAATTATAACTAACATCCTATTATAATGCTACGATGGTATAATAATCGATACTAATCTCGTGCGTGTGGTTCCCTTAGATATGACCAATTAAAATAGAAAGGCCAATTTTTGCATGGATTCGACAATAGAATTGCATCCCCGCCCATGATCTACTCTTCAAGACTCCTATTTACAAAACAAAGAATAGAAGAACAAGTAGTGCTAATTAAGCTTTGCGTGCTCCCACCTTATCTTTCATCAATAAATATGTGTATACACATGCACACACGTATCTATATGTAGGTATGTATATTAATTGTCTCTAGTGAGTATGGCCCTACAAACAAGTTGCACAAGGAATTGCCATAACATGCTATCTGTGTGTGTATATATATATATATGCATATGTATATGCATATGACTTGTATACTTGTAAGATAAACTTCTTAGTACATGAAGAAAGTCAATTGTTGCGGCTTAACTTATTCAGCAAATCTAATTGGACAATTAGAACATGAACAAGTTATTAAATGTAATCGGACAATTAGAACATGAACAAGTTATTATATCTATGTATATATATATGTGTATATATATATATTCAGCAAATCTAATTGGACAATTAGAACATGAACAAGTTATTATATATATGTGTGTATATATATATATGTATATATATTCCGCAAATCTAATTGGACAATTAGAACATGAACAAGTTATTAAATCTAATCGGACAATTAGAACATGAACAAGTTATTAAATCTAATCGGACAATTAGAACATAAACAAGTTATTAAATCTAATTGGACAATTAGAACATAAACAAGTTATTAAATCAAGTTATTACTTACTGGGAAAACTGGTCTCTCTCCGAATATCAATCTCGGGAAAATTTGCAAACTCAAATCTTTGCTTTGGAATATGGAGTCCGCCGCTGCTCTCCCTCTCTCTCTTTCTCGTCTAGACTTTGTGAGTGTGTGTATAAATATATATATAATTCAAATTCCAAACCCTAAAAGGATTAGCCCAATAGTTCCAAATCTAATAAAATTAGCCTAATAACCCTAAGCCCAATCATGATAGTAATATAAATCCAATAATCCTAGGCTAAATAAGATAGCCCATTACCCCTGATTGTAATAGGATTTAACTAATATTAATAACATTAACGATAGCAATAATAATGAAATAATAAAATTATAATCTCAATAGTACAAATAATAATAATAATAATAATAATAATAAGAATATGTAAATACGGTAATAGGGCTCGGGTTTTACATTCTCCCCCCCCCCTTAAAAAAAGTTTCGACCCTGAAACTTGGCGTACCTGAGGCTTCGAAAAAGTGAGGGTAGCGGTTGCGAAAACTCTCCTCCAACTCCCATGTTGCTTCATGTTCTGTGTGATTTGACCATTGAACTTTGACATACGGTATGGTCCGACGTCGTAGGACTTATTCCTTGCGATCCACTATCCTCAGTGGGAACTCTTCATAACTCAAATCTTCTTTGACTAGTAGGGGCTCGGGCTCTAGTATGTGACTTGGGTCTGTAACATATTTTCTTAGTTGAGACACATGAAACACATTGTGAATTCTAGATAGCTCCGGAGGTAGTGCAAGCCGGTATGCTACTTTTCCGATTCTATCTAGTACTTCATATGGCCCCATATATCTTGGACTTAACTTTCCATTCTTCCCGAATCGTATAACCCCACGTGTCGGTGACACCTTTAGATACACTTTCTCTCCCTTTTGAAATTCTAAGGGTCTTCTTTTGTTGTCAGCCCAACTCTTCTGCTGATCTTGAGCTATTTTAAGTTTCTCACGGATTATAGCAATTTTCTCTACTGTAAGTTGGACTAACTCAGGCCCCGTGATTCTCTTCTCTCCCACTTCATCCCAACAAAGTGGTGACCTTCACTTTCTCCCATATAAAGCTTCATAAGGGGCCATGCCAATGCTACTGTGGTAGCTCTTGTTATATGAGAACTCTATGAGGGTTAAGTAATCACCCCAATTGCCTTTAAATTCCAGAACACAAGATCTAAGCATATCTTCCAATGTTTGGATCGTTCTCTCAGATTGTCCATCAGTTTGCGGGTGGTACGCCGTACTAAGCTCCACTTTGGTCCCCATAGCTTGCTGAAAACTTTTCCAAAATCGTGATGTAAATCGGGGATCACGATCTGACACAATACTCACTGGAATGCCATGTAGTTTAACTATGTTCTCCAAATACAGTGATGCCAGCTTATCTAAGGTATAAGTGGAGCAAATCTGGAGAAAATGTGCAGACTTAGTAAGCCGATCAACAATAACCCAAATAGTATCACAACCTTGTCGAGTTCGTGGCAATCCCACCACAAAGTCCATTGTAATATGCTCCCATTTCCACTCTGGAATCTCTAAAGGTTGTAGCAATCCGCCTGGTCTCTGGTGCTCGGCTTTAACCTTTTGGCACACAAGACATCTTGCCACGTATTCAGCTACTTCTCTCTTCATGCCACTCCACCAGAAACTCTTCTTTATATCTTGATACATTTTTGTGCTCCCAGGGTGTATGGAGAATTTGGAATTATGGGCTTCTGATAGAATCTCCTTCTTGAGTTCATCATCCTTAGGGACACATAACCTTCCCCTCATATATAGAGTCTCGTTCGCCCCAACTTGAAAGTCAGTTAATATCCCAATCTTGGCCTTTTCCTTGATTTCTTTTAGCTCAGGGTCAGCCTCTTGAGCATGCTTAACCCTCTCAACGATAAGTGGTTTAATACTTAGAGCTGCCAGAACTTCATCAGTGGATTCCACTATTTCTAATTCCAATGACTCAAATTGCCTTGCGAGCATGGTGGCTAATGCCCCGCTTGCCCTTCTACTTAGAGCATCAGCTACTCGGTTTGCTTTCCCTGGGTGATAATGGATGCTCAAATCGTAGTCCTTGATTAACTCTAGCCATCTCCTTTGCCTCATATTCAGCTCTTTCTGTGTAAAGAGATACTTAAGGCTTTTGTGATCAGTGTATATCTCACACTTCTCTCCGTAAAGATAATGCCTCTAGATTTTCAAAGCAAAGACGACGGCTGCTAATTCCAAATCGTGAGTAGGGTAATTTTGCTCATACATCTTTAGTTGTCTTGATGCGTATGCAATTACTTTGTCATTTTGCATCAAGACACACCCTAGCCCACTTTTTGATGCATCACTATATATCGTGAATTGGCCAACTTCTGAGGGTAGTGCTAAAATAGGGGCCGATGCAAGTCTTTGTTTAAGCTCGTTGAAGCTCTCCTCACAGGTAGTGTCCCACTCGAATTTTGATCTCTTTTGTGTAAGTTTGGTCATAGGCATTGCTATGTTAGAAAATCCTTCCACAAATTTTCGATAATAGCCCGCCAATCCTAGGAAGCTCCTGACTTCTGTCACATTGGTCGGTTGAGGCCAGTCTTTTATAGCTTCCACTTTCTTCAGATCCACTGCTATGCCTTCCTCGGTTATTACATGCCCTAGAAATGCCACACTTTTTAGCCAAAATTCACACTTGCTGAACTTTGCATAGAGCCTGTTGTCCCTTAAAGTCTGTAAAACAATCCTCAAATGTTCCTCATGTTCTTCTTTTCTAGGGGAGTAAACCAATATGTCATCTATGAACACGACTACGAACTTGTCTAGGTATGGCTTGAATACTCTATTCATCAGGTCCATAAAAGCTGCAGGAGCATTCGTTAACCCAAAAGGCATCACCAAAAACTCATAGTGTCTATATCTTGTCCTAGCAGTCTTAGATATGTCCTCTGCTTTTATCTTAAGTTGGTGATAACCAGATCTCAAATCTATTTTCGAAAATAACTTGGCGCCCTTTAACTGGTCAAACAGATCATCAATTCTAGGCAACGGGTACTTATTCTTGATAGTAATCTTGTTTTTTTTTTTTTTTTTTTTTTTTTTTTTATAAATAGACCAAGAAGCCTAATGGCTATAAACGGCTAGTTTTTTTTTTTTTTTTTTTTTTTTTTTTTTTTTTCAAAATGGACAGAAGTGCACTTTCACTAGGGCGTGATCACGCCTTATTGAAAGAGCAAATCTGTGTGATTTTATATATAATAAGAAAAAAAGATCCCGCCAAAGCGGGAAAAGTGCCGCCTAGGCGGCAAAGCCACTGGAAAAAAAAACCACATAGTGATCTTGTTCAGCTCCCTATAATCGATGCACAATCTCATGCTTCCATCTTTTTTCTTCACAAATAATACTGGAGCTCCCCATAGTGATACACTTGGCCTGATTTGCCTTTTGTCTATCAGCTCTTGTAACTGTGTCTTTAGTTCTCTCAACTCAGCTGGGGCCATCCGGTATGGTGCTTTTGAAATTGGTGCTGATCCAGGCATTAGATTAATCTCAAATTCGATCTCCCGATCTGGGGGTGGTCCTGGTAGGTCATCAGGAAAGACGTCAAAGAATTCATTCACTACTGGAATATCTTTAATGTCCATGACCTTCTCCCTTGCGTCAGTAATAAAAGCAATGTAGGCATCACATCCCTTTTTAATAGCTCTTCTGGCTTATGCGGCTGAGAGTAAGAAACTTGCGCTCCTATGTGGATGCTTTCTATCTCCACAAAATATATAGCTGCCTCCTTCTGGTGGTCGAAAGTTTATCAGTTTACCTCTACAGTCTACATGTGCATAGTTGTTTGCTAACCAATCCATTCCCAAAATTATGTCAAATTCAGTCATGTTGATTTGCACCAGATCAGCTTTAAGTTCGACCTTGTCAAGCCCAATAGTGATATTCTTGTATACTAGGTTTGAGACTAGAGTCTTATTCGCAGGAGTGGCTACTCTATAAGACTCATCAAGTATCATAGGTTTGTCACTTAAAAGTCTAGCAAACTTTTTAGCCACAAAAGAATGGGTAGCGCCACAATCAAATAATGCATAAGCACTCATATTATTAACTTCGATCATACCTGTCACTACATCCTCAGCATTGTTGGCTTCCTCCTCCGTCAATGCAAACACTCTTGCATTCCCCTTTGGCTTTTGAGTAGTACCTGCTGGTTTGGCATTAAAGTTTCCAACTGTCCGAGGGTCCGGTTGTGGGCATTCAGATATTTTATGGCCCTGCTGGCCGCAACGAAAACATGCTCCATTCTTCCATCTGCACTCTCCTATATGCCTCCTAAAGCAGTACTGGCATGTCTCTCCTTTGGGTGGTCGCTGCTTGGGAGGGACTGGTTTCTTGTTAGACTGAGTAAATAGTGGTCGTTTAGGAGGCCCTCGGTTTGGATTCATCTCAATTCTAGGCCTCTTCAGCTTATTCTCTTCATCTCTTCTCTTGATGTCGGCCTCTGCTCTGATGGCTGCCCCAAGAAGTTCGTCAAAACTCCTTGGCTCATATACTGTGAGAGCTGACTGGATTCGACTTTTCAAGCCCTTGGTAAACTTATGAATCTTGAGTTGCGTATCTGCCATTATGGTAGGTGAGTACTTTCCCAGAGAATGAAACTTTGCGGAATACTCTACCACCGTCATGTTTGGTAGTTGTACTACGTTATCAAACTCTGCCATCTTTTGAAGTCGAACGGCACTAGGGAAGAAATGTTTAAGATAAGCCTCTCGAAATTGTGCCCATGTAATAGGTCCCTCTGCTAGCATTGGGGGCGACACACCTTCCCACCATCTTGCTGCTTCACCCACTAGGAAGGGTATCACGACTCTGGGCCTGATTTCCAAAGGAACCTCCATTAACTCGAAGTTATCCTCTATCTCTTTAAGCCATTTTTGGACTATCTCTAGATCATGAGAACCATCAAAGGTTGGCACATGGGCTCTTCTCAACGCCTCATAATGGTACTTTGTCCCCATCACAGCAGGAGGTTAGTTCGCAACTGGAGCCTGTTGCTGATTTTGGGCTTGCATCGCTTGAGCTACGGCGGTAGCAATGGCTACCAAGTCTTCTTGGCGAATTCCCATTTGTGGTGCTGGGGGTGGATGGTGTTGGTTCTCCTGTGGTTGCTCGTTACGTTCCTCTGGGTTAGTGGCATAACGAGGGTTTTGGTTACAACGTCTAGGTCTGCCAGCCATGTCCTATATAAGGAATTGTCATTCGTTAGCACAAGTTTTGGAAATAAGGGACTCCCTAATTGACTATTGATAAATATACCTTAACATAAGTATATTATGTATTAATCCAAAAAATTTGAAATAAATGAAAAACATATAAAAACACTTCTACTCAATCCTAAGAAGAACCCACGGATGGTATCACAATAAGTTACAGCTTATCACGTAGGTCTTGGTGAGATTTCTAAGTTAAACCATGAGAATCTAAGTATACCTCGACTAGTTGGTATAATACATAATTCATTACCTTTGCAAACTCTTAAATTCTTGATGTATTACCTATGCAAACTATTAAACCCCTAACTTGCCATTCGGTCTAATCAATAAAATTCCAAAGATCATAACCTAGGCTCTGATACCACTAAATGTCACGCCCCGTATCCCGGGACGCGGCACGGCAATGCTCCTAAGCCCAAAGGACTTAGAGACACGAAGCCACGGAAATCAGAACATACTAAAAGCCATTAAATATTCATTCAAAAACCTTAGTCTCGCAGAGGATAAAATAATAATCCTAACTATTACATCTTTAGTTCTAAAACATAAATCGTAAACCAATCTATAATAGTCTTAATGGATAGTCATAAAAGAAAACCTCAAAACAAATAACTATAACTAAAGTCTCGACGCAAGGACTCCATCAATCCACTCACCAACCCCAAAATCATTCCTCGTCACCTTTCTCGGCACTATCCTCTGCAAAATGATTATTAGTGGTGTGAGCGCATTCGCCCAGTAAGGGATCACTTGACCCTCTATCGAATTTGAGCAAGTTACATATATATATATATATATCATTAAAATCACACTTTGCACACATAGACAATATTCAGAAATTATTATTTTCCACTTTTCAAATAACGGAACAGATAACAAAACAGAATCAGACAAATTCATTTATATAACCATGCTCGTGAACCTTCGAAATCTCTATTGGCCAATCTTGATCAAGCCCTAACTATAACCCCGTTAGGTGGGTTCGGACACTACTATTATTACCCGTAGGAGGGCCTTAACTACAACCCCGTTAAGTGGGTTCGGACACTACTATTATTACCCGTAGGAGGGCCTTAACTACAACTCCGTTAAGTGGGTTCGGACACTACTATTATTACCCGTAGGAGGGCCTTAACTATGACCCCGTTAAGTGGGTTCGAAAATTGCTACTGTACCCCGTAGCTCGGTCGGAAATTTTGGAACGTGTTCCTACTAATAGTATCCCAAGTGTTCGGAGCATGTTCATAAATACACATAGAGCACAACATGAAACAACTTTTAGCTTTACATCAAGAAAACTCATAAAATAGCATGCTCAAATCCATTTTTATATATGTAAATAACTTTTTCGACGAAAACATAACTTTATGGAAAACTTATTTTTTTTATTAAATAAATAGAGAGAGGAAACCACTTACCTTAAACTTTTCGAATTCCTATAGTATCCAAGACTTCACGGGTCAGGTACTGAGCGTGGTCGTATGGATCTAACAATATAAGAATATGAATATAAGTTATCTTATAATATTCTATCAAAGTGGGATAATTCATAAAAATTGATATCCCTTTATAATTATAACTAACATCCTATTATAATGCTACGATGGTATAATAATCGATACTAATCTCGTGCGTGTGGTTCCCTTAGATATGACCAATTAAAATAGAAAGGCCAATTTTTGCATGGATTCGACAATAGAATTGCATCCCTGCCCATGATCTACTCTTCAAGACTCCTATTTACAGAACAAAGAATAGAAGAACAAGTAATGCTAATTAAGCTTTGCGTGCTCCCACCTTATCTTTCATCAATCAATATGTGTATACACATGCACACACGTATCTATATGTAGGTATGTATATTAATTGTCACTAGTGAGTACGGCCCTACAAACAAGTTGCACAAGGAATTGCCATAACATGCTATCTGTGTATATATATATATATGTATATGTATATGCATATGACTTGTATACTTGTAAGATAAACTTCTTAGTACAAGAAGAAAGTCAATTGTTGCGGCCTCCCTCTCTCTCTTTCTCGTCTAGACTTTGTGAGTGTGTGTATAAATATATATATAATTCAAATTCCAAACCCTAAAAGGATTAGCCCAATAGTTCCAAATCTAATAAAATTAGCCTAATAACCCTAAGCCCAATCATGATAGTAATATAAATCAAATAATCCTAGGCTAAATAAGATAGCCCAATACCCCTAATTGTAATAGGATTTAACTAATATTAATAACATTAACGATAGCAATAATAATGAAATAATATAATTATAATCTCAATAGTACAAATAATAATAATAATAATAATAATAATAATAATAATAATAATAATAATAAGAATATGTAAATACGGTAATAGGGCTCGGGTTTTACAATCCATCACTTGCAATTAGTAGAATTCTTTTAGTCAATTCAATTAATAATGTGTCGAATGAATTGTTTGAATTCCAATAATTTTATTGAACATGATTCTCATGTAGTTTTCAATCGAATGTTAAATTGTACAAATAAAGGATAAATTGCAATTTCAAAAAATTAATAAATTGATACTTTCACAAAAGTATGATAAGTAAAGAAAAAAAAAAGAAATAAGCAACAAATTAACATATTAGTTTAGTGGCAAGACGTCACTTTGTCCATTGAAGAGGTATGGATTTGAACCTTGCAAGCAGCAAAAAGAATAGTGCTTTGCAATGCAGGTGCATGAGTTGGCCCAACTTACTTGTGAGTGTCTACTTGACATGTGTTATGGTGTGGGCTCGGCCTGGTCAAGGCCCCGTTGAAACCCGAGCTTTTGTTAAGTTAGTTTATTTTTAAAAAATAATATATAAAACAAAAGTATCACTTATTGGTAACGAAATTTACCATTGTAACCAAATAATTTGTCACATTTTCAAAATAATTGTAACGAATAAGCATTTACTTTAGCTAACAAAACACTAAGGCTTACTTGAAGTGTAATTTGTTGCAGTGACATTTCCCTTATATTAGAAGCGACCACTCATTGATAATTTAATAACCAGAAGAGACATATGGACCTTAAACCCCACAACAACTATTTGGGAAAAGACACATCCACCTTAAACCACACAACACCTATTTGTGCGGTTGGGCTTTGGGGTGGGGGCACAAAACCTTGATTATCCTTCTATTATGCTGCTTGGATAAAGTTTCTTCTACTTGAATTTCTTGTATTGTTTACGATAGTTCCAGTAATCAAGCAATGCTAAAACAGTTTGACCCATTATGCACTAATCATGTAAAATGTACAGGGCTCCATGATTTAAGCTTGATGTTTGACAAATTAAGCTCAATATTAGTATTCTTATGCTAGTGAACATAAAATATCGGGAACACTATGGACCTTAGAAGAATATATATATATATATATATATGTGACAATAGAAAAGGAATTTTCATTAATTCTTATCATTAAAATGAAAGCAACCCAAAAAATTGTCAGTTCGGATATTCTATTACACTTATCAATACACACCACATGTATTGGTGAGTGGTTGAGATAAGGAAAGAGAATCTTTATATATTTTTTTTAATTCTCTTTCCTTATCTCAACCACTCACCAATACATGTGGCGTGTATTGATGAGTGTAATAGAAGATATAATACCATTATACAATAGAAGATCCCGACTGCAAAATTGTGGAACACACACATTTTTCGGGGTTATTATTCTTTAGATACTAAGTTTTGAAATACACGTAAGGGACTGTCAGCTTCTGATTTTGTTTTTAGTAAAGTGCAAATCATTATTTAATCATAATACATAATGTGAGGAGGTGAACACACTAATGATGGGGAACTTGCAAAATGAATTGTGTATTAAATTTTAGATTTTGGTTCTTTTGTTAAATATGAAGCTCTGTCGAACTAGGTTCTTTTCTATTGATCCTCACACTGCAAGTGGTAGTTGTTATTGGATCAAGTTCAAACTGGAGGCAGAAGGAGCTCGCTCATATTTTGACTTGGCATTACAAGTTCATTATTGCCTCAGTGTGTGGTTGAGTCCGCCAATATCAGATTCCAAATTAGCTCCATTTTTATGATATTTGTCGTATATTATAGTATTTCCTGAATACTGAAAATGTGGTATAGTATTAGCTAATTGCTTGATTTTATAATTCAACTTAAGCTATCTAGTGACGGTTTTATTGCATTTTTAGAACAGTTAAGATACCAATTTTTACATTGAGGATACTGTGAGAAGAGAAAAGAAAAAAGGAGAAAGATTTCTGTGTGTTATTCAGAAAAACATTACCCCTATATATACAAGAAAAAAAGATCCTATTGATTTGCACTAATCAAGCCTATAATCAAGCCTATAATAATGCTCACTAATCAAGCCTATAATCAAGCCTATAATTATGCTCACTAATCAAGCCTATAATTATGCTAACACCCTAGAATATTCTAACACTCCCCCTCAAGCTGGAGCATATATATCAAACATGCCCAGCTTGTTACAAAAGGTTTTAAATTTATTTCCCCCCAAGGCTTTAGTAAATACATCAGCAATCTGTTCTGACGACGGAGTGAACGGAGTACTGATGATGTGGCTCATTACGGCATTTCGAATGAAATGGCAGTCGACCTCAATATGCTTCGTTCTTTCATGAAAGACTGGGTTATTGGCAATGTGAATGGCTGCCTGATTGTCACAATGCATGGGTAAAGGTTCATCGTAATTGAATCCCAATTCTCCTAGCAAGCTTTTAAGCCACAACATTTCACTCGTGGTATGTGCCATAGCCCGATATTCAGCTTCTGCACTAGACCGAGCCACTGTTGTCTGCTTCTTACTACGCCAAGTCACCAGATTTCCTCCAACATACGTGCAGTAACCAGAAGTAGATCTTCTATCTCCCTTAGACCCAGCATAATCTGCATCTGAATAGGCCTTGATCTTCAAATGTCCATGTTTCTTGAATAGTAAACCCTTACCAGGAGAGGATTTTATGTACTTTAAAATCCTCATGGCAGCATCTAAATGAATAGGTCGGGGTTTGTCCATAAATTGGCTAATCACTCCAACTGCAAAGGATATGTCTGGTCTAGTTACAGTCAGATAGATCAGCTTTCCCACTAGTCTTCTGTACTTTGTTTTGTCTCCTAAGCATGTATCATCATCATCCCATAAATCTGGATTTAAGTCTATAGGAGTGTCAACTGGTTTGGTTCCAAGCAGGCCAGTTTCCTGTAGTAAGTCAAGCGCATACTTCCTCTGAGACAATGAAATTCCATGCCTACTACGAGCGATCTCAATTCCTAGAAAGTACCGAGGAGGACCCAAGTCTTTAGTAACAAATTGTTGTTTTAAATATTCCTTAGTGACCTCTATTCCTTCGACATCGCTGCCAGACACTAGGACATCATCAACATACACAATTAGAATGACAACCCCGGCTGGTCTGCGTCTCACAAATACAGAGTGATCTGCCTGACACCTGTGGAACCCAAAATCACTTATAACTCGGCTGAACTTGTCAAACCAGGCACGAGGACTCTGTTTCAGTCCATAAATTGCCTTCTTTAGCCGGCACACCATAGCTTTCCTCTCCCCCTGAGCAACATACCCTGGAGGTTGCTCCATAAAGACCGTTTCTTGCAAGTCACCATAGAGAAAGGCATTTTTGATGTCCATCTGAAACATAGGCCAATCTTGATTAACAGCCAATGAAAACAGCACCCGAATGGAGTTAAGACGAGCAACGGGGGAAAACGTCTCAAGGTAGTCCACGCCATAAGTCTGGGTGAAGCCTTTAGCAACCAAGCGGGCCTTGTATCGGTCAATAGTGCCATTAGCATGGTACTTGAGGGTGAATACCCATCGACAACCAACCACATCAGCATCAGGGGGAGGAGCGACAAGTTCCCACGTCCCCCGATCAATAAGAGCAGATATCTCCTCGTCCATTGCCTATTTCCATTTAGGATGTTGAAGTGCCTCATGGTGAGTAGAAGGGATTGGTTCTGTAGAAAGAGAGAGAGCAAAACTACGATACGAGGGACCAAGGTTATCAAAAGACATAAAGTTAGTAAGAGGGTGAGCAGTACAAGAACGTTTACCTTTGCGTAGGGCGATAGGTAAGTCGGAGTCTGAAGAAACAGGTACGGATGAGGTGTGATCTACAGTAGAAGAAGGCGGATCAATAGTAGCCGGAGGCGTAGGGGTCCGCAATGGGCGTCGCCGGGAGTACACCTGCAGTGGAGGAGGAGTAGGAGACAAAGGAGAAGGAATAGGCAAAGGGACCGAGGGAGATGAGGTACCCCCAGTAGAGTAATAAGGTGTTGACTCGAAGAATGTGACATCAGCAGAGACATAAGACCGACGAGAGAGGGGATCATAACAACGATACCCTTTTTGTGTACGAGAATACCCTAGGAAAAGACACTTAACTGAACGGGGTGAAAGTTTGTCAAGACCCAATGAAGAGATGTGGACAAAGCAAACGCATCCAAAAACCCGGGGAGTGACATGAAACAAAGGACGATCAGGATAGAGTGTCGAATGTGGGATACTCCCATGAAGAACACTTGAGGGTAACCGATTGATAAGATAGCAGGCTGTAAGGACAGCATCCCCCCAAAAGGTTTTAGGAACATTCATCTGAGTCAAAATGGTACGCGCAACATCCAAGAGGTGTCGATGTTTTCGTTCTGCTACACCATTTTGCTGAGACGTATGGGGACAAGTAGTTTGATGAATAATTCCATGTTGGTTACAAAACAGAGACACTTGTTTTTGAACATACTCCAAAGCATTATCAGTACGAAGTATCCGAATAGGACTAGAAAATTGAGTCTTTATTTCATTATAAAAGGATTGAATTACAATAGGGACTTCGGACCGATCTTTTAACAAGTAGACCCAAGTCATTCTAGAGTAATCATCAACAAAACATATAAAATACCGAAACCCCCCAATAGACTCGACTCGACAAAGACCCCAAACATCAGAATGAACTAGTTCAAAAGGAAAGGAACGACGCTTTTCGACACGGGGTGGAAAGGAAGCACGGTGATGCTTTCCTAACTCACACGACTCACAATTTAAACTAACAGACTCCATCGGTAACAAGCGTTTTAAGGTAGACAAAGGGGGGTGACCTAACCGACAATGCCATTGAAAGGGTGTAATGGAAGCAGAGAGAGCTTGGGCATCCACAGGTGTATCCACCGTATGTAAGTAGTAAAGACCACTACGCTCACGACCGCCACCAATCGTCTTCCCCGTGTGTAGATCCTGAAAAACACAATGGGATGGAAAAAATGTGACTGAGCATTGGTGAGACTTAGTAAGTTGGCTAATAGATAATAGGCTAATAGGAAAACTTGGAGCAAACAAGACATTTTTTAGAGTAATAGCAGTAGTGGGTGTAACAATACCCGAACCTGATACTGGAGAGTAGGAGCCATCGGCTAAGCGAACAGGATTTAGAGATGGTGATAAAGATAATGAGGAAAAATGAGACTTAGTACCAGTGATATGGGTGGAGGCACCCGAATCTAAGAGCCAGGACTCACCCTGAGACGCCATGAAGGCACCTGTAGAATGGGAAACTGGAGAGGCAGTGGAGGGAGAAGTCTGCATAAGCTTTTCATATTCTTCACGGCTTATGAGGACCTGATCTGAGGTAGGCTGTGAGGGATGAGTTTCGTGAGGAACAGCATTGGCCCACTCCGGCTTACCGAACTTCTGCCAACAGTGATCAGATGCATGATTTGTACGGCCACAATGAGTACAAGGAGGAAATTTGCCACGACCACCACGACCGCGTCCATTATTAGATGTGTTACCCCTGGGATTGCCTCGACCACGGCCACGAACAGCCGAGGCAGAGGCCTCAACAGTCGGAGTGTGGGATCCTGAGACGCCCGTAGATACACGCAAAACTCGGGAGAATGTAGTGGGCAATGTCGGAACGGTATCACTCGCTAAAATTTGATCACGAGCTGGTTGAAGAGAGCTGTCTAATCCAGACAGAAATTTGGTCACCCAAAATTCTTCCCATTGAGATTTGCGGGTTTCGAGATCACAGTTCAACGGGTGGTATAGAAGAATCTCATCATGAACACCTTTGATAAGAGAATAGTATTCGGCCACATTTCTACCATCCTGTTTCATGGAAAACACTTTCTCATACAGCTCAAAGACTCGAGATATATTTTTCTCGTTGGCATACATGGCATGGACGGTATCCCACATTTCCTTGGCGGAGGCCAAAAACATCAAATTAGAAGCGACGGATTCTTCCATACTATTCAATAACCAGGCCATGACAGCATATTCATCCTTTTTCCATTCTTTAAATTTAGCGTCCTTGGAATCTGGAGGATCCGAAAGAATGTGGTCTAATTTCTCATTCGACCCAAGAAATAGTTTAAAGGATTGGGCCCAAAGAAGATAATTGCGGCTGTTCAATTTAATAGAGGTACCCATGGAAGGTTTGGGTTCCGAAGAGGTTGCCATGAGAAGTGTGAGGTAAATGGCAAGAGCAGAGAAACGCAGAGAAGAGAGCGCAGCTGGGCAGCGCACGAGGAACACGGCAAGAGAGCACAGCTGGGCGGCGCAATGAACAAGAGAGATCGCGGCTGGACGGCGCGCGATGGAAGAGGGCGCGGCTGGATAGCGCGTGATGAAAGAGAGCGCGGCGGAGCAGCGCACGATGAAAGTTAAACGAGGGCGCTGCTGAGCGGCGCGCGAGGAAGGAGAAAAGTGGGCGCGGCTGGGCGGCAATTTTTTTTTTTTTTTTTTTTTTTTTTTTTTTAGAGTAATCGAACCCGCTCTGATACCATGTGAGAAGAGAAAAGAAAAAAGGAGAAAGATTTCTGTGTGTTATTCAGAAAAACATTACCCCTATATATACAAGAAAAAAAGATCCTATTGATTTGCACTAATCAAGCCTATAATCAAGCCTATAATAATGCTCACTAATCAAGCCTATAATTATGCTCACTAATCAAGCCTATAATTATGCTAACACCCTAGAATATTCTAACAGATACATTTATTTTGGGGGTGACAAATGTAGGATAGAAACTTTATTTTTTTTTTGCAATGTTAGGATTTCAGCCAATTTTTCGGCCATTTCCACCGAAAAATGACACATGGGGCACACATCATCACCGAAAAATGACATGGTGCACATGTGGCTAATGACGTGGCGCACATATATGCATATATGATGTGTGCGTTACAGGTCATTTTTCGGCAAAAATATATGGAAAATTGACTGGAGTTCTAACATTGCAAACAAAAAATAAAGTTCATGTCCTATATTTGCCACCCCCAATAAAATGTGTTCTCAATATGAAAAGTGGCATCTTAACTGTCCTAAAAATGTAATAAACCCGTCTTGGTGACTGGTGCTTGACTTGACTAATCAGATGTAGCACTTGTCACCTTTTTGTGGGATGGAATGAATCCCATCAGCTATAACAAAAGGATTCATTACAACTAGGAAGCAAAATCATAGTCAAACAATAAAAATTGAGAAAATCGAAACAAAATACCGATTAATTTAGCTAATGATATGATAATCAATGTATTAACAGGGCGGTCCCTCTAGAAAGGGGGGGGGGGGGGACGTTTTGACAAAACAAAATAAATATTCACCGATTTAAGAGAATGAGAAAACTCATTTTGTACAATTGATCATTAGAAGCCCTCTTATATAGAGAGGCATACAATATACAAAGGTAAAGAAGCTATAGTCTTGAGAGTTAATTATACAACAAGATAATAGGACAAATTGACGCAAATTATGCTTTGATTGTTGACACTAAATCAGCAGAAATCTTTTTCCTTATTGCGCACGAGGCATGGAAGTCAAGAGAACGATCCTGCGGAAAGGGGGAAAAAGATTGCTTTTAATGTCTTCAAAAGTATACGTTCAAACTTCAATGTCTAGAACTCAGTTGCAACATCAAGCATGGCTAATCACCGACATGTCATAAGCAAAAACAAAAGAAAGCTTAATAACTGATGATTGTTGAAGAAAATGCTAACTATCTGCACACTAGAAGAAAATGAATAAATTTGTGACAATATAATAAGTGATAATAAAAAATTTGTCATTAATTATATATATTTGGTGAGAATAAATTGATTTTGTCACAAAGTATAGTATGCACAATATCAATGGTGACAACTTACTATCCAAAGGTGGTAACATAGTGCAAAACTGATAATTAGTGACACGCCTATTGTGACAACTTAGTGACAATGGAATCTTGTCACAAAATTCTAATAACAATTTTTTTGACATCAAAATAATAATTTATTTCATAATTTTACCATATGTTAGATATATTTGAAAAAAATATTGAAGAAAAAAATATTAAATTAGATGAATCAATTTTAAGAATTGAAATTTGTGCATTTACCAATAATGATATTGTTATAAAGAATGATTTGAAACAAATATTGTATATGTCAAATTGGTATCAAGATGGTATTGAAATTTTGCCACCTACACGGTTCGAATCCTAGCCAAGTAAAAAATTTTGGGGTGGGATTTAACCATCTGAAATGACATATTTGCCCCTAGTTGTACGGAATATTCCGCCGGAAAAATGCTTTTATATGGTAGTTTGTAACAAGCACAAAAGTTTAGATGACAAACGTAAAAAAAAAGTTTAGATAGTAAAGTTAAAAAAGCATATAATTTGGAAGGTAATTTTTTTTTTAATCTCTTTTCAGTGCATTCATAATTTAATATTGAATGGTTAGATGTACTTGAAATGTTGAATGATTAAATTAATGATTAATGAAATTAGAAATAATTTAAAAAATAATTAGTGAATATATTTTATGCATTGAAGCATTTAAGTTAAATAAAATGGTAAATTTAGACATAAAAATATTTAATATATATGAGCGGTTCAGTTCAAACGATTTGAGGAGAAAATTAGAACGAAACCGATTTTGTGGTGCGGTTTAAACTTAATTGTTGAATCACAAGTTTTTAAAAAAAAAAATTGACAAAAGTGCTGGAGGCAATTTTTAAAAATTTATGCTCACCCCTAAAAGAAATTAAAATGTAACAAATCAATGCGTGAAACAACAAGACAACAATCAGGAGTCGTAGTTACCCAAAAATATATTTAGTGTAATCACTACTTAATAGAAAAAAATGACATTAACATTATTAAATCACTATTAAATAATTTTTTAAAAATAAACGTGATTAAAAGTTAAAATCAATTAATAAAATACTTACAATATATATATATATATGGGAAAAATATTTTTTACCCTCCAAACTTTTCGTGTTTTTGGACTTTACCATATTAACTTTTTTTTTTTTATCGTTTGCCATCTAAACTTTACGTTTTTTTACACATTACATTTTTCGAAGGAACTAAGGGTAAATGCGTTATTTTAGTTGTTTAAAGTCACATGACATACATGTGAATGCCCTTAGATGGTAATATGTAAAAAACATAAAATTCAGATGGCAATGACCAAAAATAAAAAAAATTATATGGTAAAGTCCAAAACACGAAAAATTTGGATGGTAAAAAATGTTTATCCCTATATATATATATATATATATATATATATTCTCAATTAAATATCAGCAGGCATCGTGCAAAGAGGCCAAAAAAATGATCATAAGCCGAGCGGGCACACATAAGAACAAAAAAGTTGAACCCAAAGCAGATGACATTAGCAAACGTGTGCATGTGTGAAATGCTCTTTTGCACTGCGAAACGACGTCGCTTTGACCAAAAATGCTACTCAATTACGGCATCGTTTCATGCACACAGCACCGGCCATTGTTATCAAAACACTACAACACACAACAACAAAAAGACGTCGCTAGTTCCATAACAACAAATTCATCTGGCCTTGGGCCTATGGGGGTCAAAAACCACAACATCTAACTTATCAGAAATGTATAATCATTTTAGTCTTTTGCCCTCGCTTCCATGCATTTTCATCCGAAAATATCAACGAATGTAGACTTTGTAAATTTGGATAAGATGTTCCAGTATTTCTAAAAGCAAGAGTTGGTGCATTTTGTAATCTGAATAAATTTCGGGGGAAAGTTCTCATAATTAACCCTTATGGTTCTTGCTGTTCGATTGAATCTTTCTTGCATGCCACCTGGTAAGTGTCAAGAGTCATAAAGAAAATTAAACTTAGCCAACGAGATGGCTACAGAAGTGATGACAAAGCCTAAATCAATCTATATATATATATAAAAGAGGGATTATTGTCATTTTTATTCGTTATATTTAGGGGTATATGTTTTTTTGCCCGTTAAGTATTCATTTTGCAATTTTGATCCTATATGTTTTGAAATTATTGTAATTTCAATTCAATTTCATCGGAATCCGTCGAAACTCGCTGACATAACGTCACAATTTTATGCGCCTATTAGCAAGTTCCAACGGATTCCAGTGAAATCGGATTGAAATTGCAATATTTTAAAACATATAGGATCAAAATTGCAGAGGACATACTCAACGAGCAAAAAATATACATCCCCAAATATAACGGACGAAAATGGAAATTATCTCATATAAAATCTCCCACACAAAACTAGAAAAATGAAGGATAATAAATAAATTGCAGAATTAATTGTTATCTGATTATATGTTTTGCAAGTGTTAATTAAAAATTTGTCCCCCAACTAGTTTCATGATTAACACATTATTAAATTGTTGTCTTGTTGTTTCACACATTAATTAGTTCATAATTACATTTTAAGTTCAACCCAATTAGAGTTCATTCAATTTCACCAAGAATTCCTGCCCATAATACTTCCTCAGTACAAAATTATTAGATTTGACTAAAATACCTTCCCCAACCATATTGTATGAGGATAATTAATGAGTTTAAGCTGAAAAGAATGAGTCGTAAATTCGAAAAAACAAAATAAAAATAAATGCTCTCTTGAAGTCCTTGATATGACAAGTATTGTGGCAAAACCATATCAGCCTATTCGAATGTGCAGGGTTTACAGTGGAGTCGTACTTTGGATTGTCTATTAACTTCGGGCGATCCAAGAGGGATAATTTCTGCCACCTAAGAGATTGAATATGGGATAAAATACAAGGATGGAAAGGTCGTTTATTGTCAGTGGGTGGTCAAGAAGTTTTAATCAAAGTGGTGCAAGCCATTCTCACTTACGCAATGAGCATTTTTGAATTCCTGGTAATTTTTGTAAAAATATCAATGCGATGTTTGGCCGGTTTTGGTGGGGGCGGTTGGAGATAGACGACAAATACCGTGGGAATCTTGCAATTGGATGTGTACTCCAAAGGTGGGGGGAGGCATGGGTTTTCGCGATTTCATATATTTCAACCGAGCTCTCCTCGCAAAACAGGTTTGGAGGATTTTAAGAAACCCGGACAAACTATGTAGTCAGATTCTCTTAAAGAGGTACTACCATGTTCTTGACTTCTTAAATTGTACTGCCCGACCCTCTCACTCTTTTGTGTGGCAGAGCATTGTGATTGAACAATTTGGCTCATGAAGGGTCTAAAGTGGTGCATTGGAAATGGGAAGTCAGTTAATGTGGCTTCAATGTTGGGCATGGTAAGTCAAAAGGAAGATGGATCAATAATGAGATGCTTGCTACTGACGTGTTGGCGCATCTAGGGGTACAAAATAAATTCTATGTGAAAGGGCTGGCAGACACCCCACTTGGAACAGACTTAGCAATGGTTAGACTCGTATATTACGAGCTCAATGAAGTTGGAGCCGAGGGAGACCCAATCGAGCAAATCTAACCCACAAGGCGAGAGGAATGGAGCCCTCCCCCCGATTGGATCAAAATTAATGTGGACGGGGATAGTGATTTGGGAAAAGGTTAGCACGGGTTTTGGCTTGGCGGCGAGAGATGACAGGAGCGATCTCCTCGGGGTCAATCAAGCTTCAACTAGGAACAGAGAGATCCGCTCAAATTAGAGCTCTGTGCCGTTTATGAGGACTGCTGTGGATGAACGATCGAAGTCTTGCAGGAGTGCGTATGGAGGGACGATAGCCTACACATGACGAAGTTGTATAACTCTACACACGAATATGGTGAACTTGATCTGGCAGAAGCTATTGAACTCAGCCCATATTTTCTTAAAACATGTTAGAGATCAACAATCTTTTACGTACTGTAATTTGCAATCTTTTAATACTTGGGGTGGTGATGGCCCCAAATGTATTAAACATGCTTTGTACACAGACACATTACTGCATAGTTAATCTTTTCATGGGTATGGTTGATCAAAAAAAAAAAAAAAACAGAAGCACTGTGGAAAACAATATTTAAAAGACTACTAATTTGAATGGAGTATAATATTTCACAAAATACAGGAACAAATGCATTCATGTGGATTTCTATTGTTAAATGAAACGTCATTGATTGGAGTAATAATAATAATAATAATAATAATAATATAATATATAATAATAATAATATTATTATTTTATTATATTATATTATATCGGAGGATCGCTTCTTTGAGATTGATTCTATCTTACAGAATAGCTGTATCCTGTGCAAGATTTTTATAATATGGAGAAATATATTTTAAACTTTCTAAAAATCCTTGTAACTGAGTTTTATCAGTTATTACATCTGGAAATTTTGATGCAAACTCTACTACCCCTATTTATAGGAATAATTTGACCCTTTTAAATATTATGACCTAAAAATCTTATTTTAGTTTGAACTAATGACATTTTGGTCTAGAAATTACTAAATCACTTTTAATTATGATTTTTCTGAAATATCCAAATGTTTAAAATGGATTTCAATATTTTTTGAATAAATTAAAATATCATCATGTATACGATTATAAAATCACTATATGGAATGAATATATCATTCATGATATTTTTGAAATTCAGATGGAGCATTTTTTTAATCCAAAAGGCATGACATTCCATTCACAATTTGTCCTATAGGTCCATTAAAGTTGTTTGTTTATACCTATCTTTTCATCAATTTGTATTTGCCAATATCCAGATTTTAAATCAAATTTTGACAAATATTAGCATTATATACTCTTTCTAATAAATATTTTTTATTAGGGCTAGGATACCTAATCCCATTTTAAAACTTTATTTAGAGGTTTGTAATTTATATTACTAACCTAGAACTCCTCTTTCCTGTTCGCATGCTTATTAACATAAAATCCTGTATCTGACCAGGGTGACTTTAAATGTCTTATTAAATCTTGTTTATAACAAGAAGCTATTTCTTGTTTGCAAAGTTCCAAATGTTCTGAATTCATTTGACATGGTCTAGCTTTAGTTGGAATTTTCTTTTCATCAAAATCTTCCTCATAAGGAAGAGAAACTGTATGCTTTTTAGAATTCCCAAAAGCATTTGAGTGATCATTACAGATTTGTAATGAAAACTCATTTATTAACATTTTAATTTTTCTTGAAGTTTAGGATTGTTAATTTTTTTCATCTAGATTTTAAATGTTATTTCATTTTTGAGAAAATTTAATTGCTCATCTTTTGCGAGAATTAAATATTTAATTTCATTTAAAATTCTTGTAAAAGGTTCAGTTATAAACTGAAAGTTATTTCTTTATTTTCAAATGTTCCAATAAAACCTTTTTCATCAACATTTTTTAATGGAAATATTTCTTTAAGAAAGGTGTGCCAAGTATAACTTGGTTTTTAATATTTTTTACTAATAAAATACTAGTTAGTATGCATGTTTTATTTTTACAAAAAAAGCTTTAGGTAATTTATAATTAATCTGACTCTTTTGACCATTAGAAGAACTTAAAGTATGAGTAGTTTTATGAAATACTTTGTGGACTTATTCCTTCTTAGATACAATTTAAAATCTGCACCACTATCAACCAATGCAGTCAAATCTTTCCCAAAATTATTACTCAATTAAAAGTGTAATTTTTATTATACCATTTTGTGAAGTAACCATTTCAAGTGTTGATAATAAATTTTTATTTTCTGAAATATGCATATTATTAAAATTAATATTATCAAAATGAGATGCATCCATATCCATAATCTCTTTCCCTTTAGCATTTTGATTTTCAACTGAGAAATTCTTTTTTCGAAAGCCTAATTCTTGTTTTTACAACAAATAATTTCATTTTATTTTTTTTAAATATCAATTCTTTAATTAAATCCTGAACTGCTGTAGGTGGTCTCTACTTGTTGTTATCATATAACATTTTTTAACAACATCCATTGTATAAGGAGAGTTGTATTTCTTGGAATTCTATGTGAATTAAAACTACTTTCACCTGTAATATGTTCTATCAAGAAAGATTCTATATCAGAATCCTTTGAATGTTTTAATAATTCAATAATATGATTGTGATTTAACATATTAATTTCAAAATATTTAAATTGAGAAATAATTTGATAAAATTCATCACAATCACTATTTTTTTTAAACAAGAATTTCCTTCCTTACAATTTGGACAAGAAACTTGTTTTTTCATTTTTAGATTCTAAACTTGAATAATAATTTTCATTGTATCGACATATTCGAGGAAGATGATTCACTCTCACTTTCTGTATAATTTTCGATCAGAATTTAATAAAATTTTACATAATGATTCTTTTAATTCATCATCAATATTTAATTCATGAATCTTTTGTTTTACTCTACAGTCTTTAAAATAATGACCTACTTTACCACATTTAAAACATATATTAAAGGTTTAAATTTCTTTTTATTACCTTTACTAGGTCTCCATTTTCTTTTATATGCTCAAATTTTCAGCTTTCCTTTTTTCTCTATGTTCTCTTTTATATTTCTTTTGACTAGGAGAAACATATTTTCTTTTATGAATTTTTTCTGTTTATAAGGTTTACTAATTCTAGATGGATTCATACCAAATTGGTCACAAAATTCACCTAACTGTTTCTTTTCATTAAGATAATGCTTTTTAATTTGTTGATTTAGTTGAATTTCATTACATAAAGCTAAACCTTCTTCAACACATGCACCTATGAGTTTACCATAAGTATAACTATCATAATTAATACTTAATTCTCCTTTCTAAGAGTTTTCTAACTCTTTCAACAAATAAGGAGGGTAATCCATCTATAAATTTGGATTTCCAATAAGAACTATTACTCTCAGGTAATTCTAATACTCTGCTCAAAAACACTCTTTAGACCATCTGAATGAGGTAAGTGTATTACATCTGAGATTTTGTAATAAAGTTCTTATATTATCACTATTGTCAGACCATCTACCTATTAAATGTTCAATTTTATTCACAACTAAAGTGTAGACAACATTTTCTACATTTGATTATTTTCAATTTTAACAGGATTCATAATTTTATCTTTGATTTCTTGGGTTAAATAGTTATCTCACCATCCTTTTAATTGTCCTGTAAAACCAGCTACTATCATTAATGCAATTGATTTTTCACCATTACCATTAGTTTTACAAAAGGTACTACACATTAACATTCCATGTATCATGTTATAAAGTTGCTTTTCTGCAAAACATCCATATTCCATTCATAAATTTGTTTACAACTATAACTAGAATTATTAACAAATTCTTGTTCTTCATATAACACATCTTGTGGTGTTGATGTCACGACGGAGGAAAATATACAATACTACATTAAGGTTCATAAATAACATGTTTAGTACAAAATATGACGGCTTTCATGGTACATCATAATAATCCCTATCAAGTCTAAGTAAAAGCTTCATAGCACTCCTCAATTCCGCTCTCCTGACGATCCGGTTCAAGTTGATCTAAAATAGGCATGTGAAATACGGTCAACAAACATGTTGAGTAGAACTATAACACAATCACATAAGGTGCAAGTGTGTGAAAATTACACATAAACATGTAAAATCACATAAAACTCCATGTTCGTCACATATAGTAACGTAATGCCTTATGACTCCCACCACGATCAGACAATCAATATTCCAACCGAGTCACTCCGCGATTCCATCAATCCCAATCGAGTCACACCAGTGGTCATAACCCGGGTATATGTCGAAGCCTACGACGCACTCTCATATGGAACACTCCGTCCCTATGAGGAGGGATTAGAAGATGGACGGCTGGAATACTTAATACAGGCATCTCCGATAGAATGTCCCGGCGGAACTCAGCCACATCCATTCCACAATATGTCGGGCCCAACACATAATTGAGAAATAATTTCTCATAACACATATATTGTATCAAAGCATAAATAAACATACCATGTTCATGCATGTACCTTTATGAAAGCATAATAACATGAAAACAATTATCATGATATTAACATGTACAACAAGTAATTTGAGGCATAAAATCGTAAAATGTGAACATAGGCAATCACTTGGTATTTGACCATTATTTTGGTAAACCAAGTTAAAGCCTTCTTTATGAAAATAATCTAAGATCATGTTGCCTAAACTACTTATGAGAAAGGTAATAATTCTACCTTTCAACTATTTTTTAGGGAAAAAGAGGGTATAGAAAGGGCTAAAAGAGGGTATATAAAGGGCTATATGGAAGGCTAATAGGTATATATAGATGAAAATAGAAGGGTTGTATATATATATATATGTGTGTGTTGTGTGTGTGTGTGGGTGGGTGGGTGGAAGATATGCTATAAATAGGAAGTGTTTTGCGTGTTGAGAGTAGAGTGAGTGTGGGGGTATGTTTTTAGGCGGGATTGTGTGTTTGTGTTGTGTTATGTATATGCTGAAAAATGGAGGATAAGGACCTCTATTTATAGTGCTGAGCATGTGAAATAGAATTATTTATTAGTAAGATCAATTTTCGTTTAAAGCATTCTTTACACTAAGTTGGGTAATTAATGAAATTGTCCAATTCATGCACTTAAGTGTCACCCTAAATAGTCCCTTTGGGACATCCGATAAAATTGGAACGATACAGAGAAGATTAGCATGGCCCTGCGCAAGGATGACACGCATAAATCGAGAAATGGTCCCAATTTTCAGGGATAAGCTTGGTGTTCAGGGGCTCCAGCCCCGTTGAAAGAGCAATCGCACAAGGCTGCGAGTGAGCCGTCTTGGGCATCGCAGGTTAACGTACAGGATGATTCCCAGCATGATCGGTCTCTTCCAAAAATATTCAATCCTTGCGAGATATGGCCCCTATCCCTGCTGTGATGATCCACCAAAACTTCCAGAAGAGGTGGCTGCGACTCCGCCTGATAAGGGTAAATCAGGGCTGGGACTGATATGAGTGCCCAGAAATTGCAGCCAGCAGAGGCGGCAGCCACAAGTCTCAATAACAGATTTGTTGCTTTGGTGGATGACGATTCAGAAGATGAGGCACGTTCCATGGCTGGCCAATTTGGCAGCGCTGAGGAGAATTCGGGGGATGTTTCAGCGGGAGGCTGATGGTATCCCCAAGGAAGTTCCCAATGACGAGGAGGTCGACGAGGTCCCACAAAGTCCGATTGTTTGTGAAGTATAGATGCTCTACCGAAGGAGACTTTCAATGACGGAGGGGTTGCGGAGGTCACACATGCTCCTATTCAGCTTGGTCAGACTGATCGTGAAGGCTTCGTGGGTGCCCTGAAGGAGACTCCTACTGATAAGGAGTTCGATGAAACTCCGCAACCAGGTATGACTGATTGTGAAGGGGTAGATTCCCGATTGCAGGCTTGGAGACCTGCCATGCGACTGTTGCGGTCAGTAATGAGTTGCCGCCTCATACTCCTTCAATGGATCAGCCCGCACCTGATTTCAGCAAAGATGAGGACAGACCTATGTCCACGACAAAAAAGAGGGATCCAGGTGCCCCAGGTAATCCTCTATCTGGGCCTAAAAAGATTTCTATGAAACCGAATTTAGGTATTCCCCTCGATTTACGAGGAGTAAAGTGCGGGCGAATGATTCTCATTCTCTTTCCAATTAATGATTAATATGATTATTTGGAATGCGCGGGGTGTTGGTAGCTCCGCTAAACAACGGTACCTGCTGAGTTGCGATTTCGACATAAGCTTGCTATTTTAGTGATTATTGAACCGAAGATTTGCTTTGCGTGAACGGTATATGCTTAAGAAATTGGGGTGTGGGGTGTCATCTCGAATCTAATCATATGGTTCTTATGAAATTCTCTTGTGTTGATGTGCTACTTAATGAAGTCAATATCATGATGTTATTTCTATGATTCTTCTCGTCTTGTTTTGTTGATTGTGCTACTTAATGAAGCCCAGCTAATGCATGTCAAAATCAGTTCGGGGCTCCTCCGGCTCCGTTTTTTGGCTCTTTGTTTATGGGCGTCACACGCGTATTGATCGCCGATCTTTGGGGGGTGTCTATGGGTCCGTTTTCCCAGCGGACCCATGGATCATTGGAGGGGATTTTAATATTGTGCAGTCTATTGAGGAGCGCAAAGGGTGTGGCGGCCCTCCCTCGGCTCGATGGAGGATTTGGATTGAAGGATTGTGAAGGGTCTCATTGACCCGGGGGTTGAGGGAAGTCAGTTTACATGGAATCGAGAAGAAGGCGTTGGGAGAGACTGGATCGGGTTCTTAGTTTCAGCTGGATGGATGGATGGTTCCCGAGCTTTCGCACGAAGCATCTATCACGTCATGGTTCGGACCATTGTGCTTTGCTCGTTGCCCCACCATCTATGGAAACAGCGGGGACCTTCTGCATTTCGATTTCAGAGAAAATGTGGACGCATCATCACGCGTTTCATGCAGCTGCCAAAGCTAACTGGGAGTATCCTACAGGGCTTTTGGCATGCTCAATCTCCAACACAAGTTGGTTCGGCTGAAGAAGTACCTCAAAACCTGGAACAAGGATGTCTTTGGGAATATTTTGATTAGATGTGGCTCTGCATTGCGCGAGGTAACAGGTCCATTGCAGCTGGTATACAAGCATAGATTTTGATCCTACCGATACCAACCTCATGGCTATGAATCACTGCCTCGGCCGCTGTTGAATCGGGCCCCACGATGGAAGAAGATTTTTTGGCGTCAAAATCAGCAAGTCGTTGGTTGCAAGACGCGGGAGAGCGAATAATACTCGATATTTTCATAATTTGGTGAAAGATACGTCGTCTTAAGGGGCTGTATTTTCACAATTCAGGATCCATGGCCTGCAGGTTGGTGGAGCTCCGGATGATATTCGAAAATCTGCCAGCTGTATATTTGAGCAGCATTCTTACCAGGGGCCGACAATCCTTTTCCGCATTCAGATTTGTCGCATGTCCCCCGAATGATCTCACTTGAGGCTTCGGGACGCCTGTGTACTATGCCTACGCTGGAGGAGGTCGGGAGGAGGGTGTTTTTGGCATTCTCCTGATTCGGCTGCTGGGCCAGACGGCTTCTCTTCGGTTTCTATCAGGCCTCCTGGGAATACGTTGCAGATGGATGTTTATGCCGCTGTTTGTGATTTTTTTGCAGGGACACCTATGCCACATGCTTTCACCTCCACGACTATAGTCTTATTCCTAAGAAAGTTGCCGCTCTCACTTGGGCGGACTACCGACCGATTAGTTTGTGTAATGTGTCCAACAAGATCATGACGAAAAACTCATGTATAGTCGGTTGGCGAATCTTCTTCCATCTATCATCTCGCCTGCCCAATCTGGATTTTGCAGGCCGTGCGATCTCAGATAATATTTTATTGGCTCAAGAACTTATTCACTCGCTAAACAAAAAGGTTAAAGGGGATCGTGTGGTGGTGAAACTGGATATGGCTAAGGCATATGATAGAATACTTGGCCTTTCCTTATCTCCATGCTTCACCAACTTGGTTTTCTGAGAAGTGGATCCACTTAGTGGGCGGATTCGATAGAACATTGCTGGGTTTCAGTGCTTATCAACGGCCAAGGCGCTGGTTTTTTTCATTCTACCCGTGGTTTGCGCCAAGGAGACCCGTTATCACGGCTTTATTTATTATAGCAGCTGAGTGGCTGTCAAGAGGGTTGGATCAGCTGTTCCAGGCTGATATTAAAATGCGTTATATGCGCATTTTCCTGTCGTTATCTCACATCTTGCATATGCAGACGATGTTCATTTTCGCCGTGCTAGGGCGAAATCACTTAAAAAACTTCGGGACTTCTTAACGAGATACGAGCACGCTTCGGGACAGCTCATTGTGATACGAAGAGCTGTTATTCCTCTAACAGGTGCTCCGAGGGTCAGGTCCGCCGGATGCAGCGAATTACGGGGTTCACTCGTACTGATTTCCCTCTTAAATATCTGGGAGCTCCACTTTATTCAGGCCGTAAGAAAATCAGTTTATTCACGCCATTAATTAAGGTTTAGATCCAGAATTTTAGGTTGGGAGAAGGTTTCTCTCAACTATGGTGGTCGTTTGACTTTGATCCGAAGTGTGCTTTCCTCGATGCTCTTCATCTGGTCCAGGTTTTAAAGCCTCCCAAGAGTGTTATACGCAAGATCGAGAATTGTTTAATCGCTTTTTGGGGTCTTATGGAGCCCAGCGTCGTATCCATTGGTGCTCCTGAGACGAGTGTGTTATCCCAGTGAGGGAGGGTGGATTGGGGATACGCGCTCTTGAGGATGTTGTTGATAGCTTCACATGTAAGCTTGGTGGAAATTTCGCCAAGGAGACTCCCTCTGGGCACGTTTTATGTATGCCAAATATGTGAAGGATAGTCACCCTTCCGTGGTCAACGAAACGCGCAATGACTAAGCTACTTGGAAGCGGATGTGTAGTGGGCGGCACTGGATTGAACCTGACATACGATGGCAGCGTGGTAAAGGCAATATTTCTTTTTGGCACG